>PVJX010001488.1:9543-160526 GCA_004027295.1 Dolichotis patagonum | reverse complement strand
CACACACACACACACACACACCAACACACACACACACACACACACACACACAAACACACGCACTCTACCAACTTCCTGAAACCCACTTAACTCTAGTTACCTGGTCCTCAATTCACCTGAACATCAGGAAGCTCTCTGTCTTGCTCCAGTTAGAACAACTTCAACCCAAAACCCTTACTCCCACTCCAGCAGTAACAATAAGTGTTCTCCAAAATTAATTTCACTAACCAGCTACATTTTTCTGCTGTGGCTCCATTATTAAATAAGCAGAACACCTCCCCCCAAAGAAGCTTTTCACAATTACACACACAAAAAGCAACTTGACGATTGAAAGAGTGAAATGCCAATTTTGACAGGGCCCTGAAGCTACTCGGTAAATCTAGCTAGGTTTGGGGGTGAGAGTGGAGTAGCTGGGACTGGAGGGAACACAAAGCAGGGCCGGAGCCAACCCTGCAGGCAACCTGAGCTGGAACAGACTTCAGAGGGCGTCCTAGCAAACGGACTAAGAGGCAGAGGTGCCATACTTTCTTCCACACCACTGTAACCAGCTCTCTGTAGCTCTCAGGTCAGAACAGCAAACAGCAAATGGGTGTTTTTAGAAAACACAAATAAAGCTCTCCACTAGTCCAAGAGGGGTATTCTGTTAGACTGACACCATGCATGTTCAGACTCAAAAGTCTTTCTATAGTTTCTACCAATGTGCTTGAAGGAAAGGCCTTTGATATCTGGAGTCCAAACTGCTTTATTTGCGTTTTCTTTCCTCTAAGGTGAACCCACTTATTTAAGGATCTGACTGCTGCCCTTTGCATCTCATTAAACCCTGAAGGTCTGTTTTTCTGTCTGCTAACTCACTTAGGTCCCAACTTTTAGTCTATTTTAAGGTCACTATTCAGGCCCTGTGGCCTTGCCGTTTAGCTGTCCCTATCTGCTGGCTTCACCATCATCTCTATAGAAATGGACAGCAGAGAGGGCAAGAGCCCACAGGGGAAGCTGCATGGATGTTTTCCATGGCAACTTCTTGGAAAAATCGAAACAGAAGGAGACTACTATTCACCAGCTCTAGACTTCAGGAGCCAAATATAGGTACAACTGGAATCATCCCTCCCCCTACGGCCAAATGCCCTCTCGGTCCTCCCAGGTCATGAGTCCCACCGGGCACCTGGCCTTCCCTTCCTCAGGTTATTTTCTATCTTGCAGGTATTTTCTGGTTACTCCTTCCCTCCCTCAGAGGCTGTGTCTGATTCATTTCAGTGCCTAGCACAGCGCCTGTGACTTTAGCAATCCTGTGATGAATGAGCAAATACAGGCAAGAATCTGTGAGCTACAAGCAAATGCCTCTGTCTAGCGTTTCAGACAGAAGCAGGCAAAGGGCAGAGGCCAAGTGACAAGCACTCACATTTGCTGTGTTAATGACATTGGATTTATTCAAGAGCACCAGGGTTAATCAAGACCACAATGCTGAATTCAGAGTGTTTGAGAGCCCCCTGTGTATCAGTCAATTAGCCAGACCTGTGAAGTCACAGCCCAGGCCATACCAGGCGTGGAGGGGTGCATTCCATGGCACAGAAAGGTTGATGATGGTGGCCCCGCACTTAATGATCTATTTCAAGACAGCTAGTAGCGAAGATATTTTAATGCTTCCAGCACATAGTATGGTAAATATTCGAGATGATAGCTATGCCAGTCACCCTAATCTGATCAATTCTATTTATACATGTATCTTGAAATGTAACACTGTGTTACATAAACATGTACATTTTTATGTGTCAATCAGCTGAGTATTTTTAAAGTAAAAACTATAAAATCCATCACCAACCTGCTGGATTTTTATGTTACACTTTGGTTGTTTGGTTTTTCACTGAATAAACTAATTAACCCCTTGTTTCTGAATATTATCTGAAAATAAACCCATTTTATGTCATCTGCTCCTAAGCCTAGAGTTCATCTCTATTAATAAAGTAATGCACTAGACTATTGTATTTGTTGCCTCTGGGAGACAGGGTACTTTGCGTTTCCCACTTTCTTTCTTACACCTTTTAGTTGGGATGAAAATACTCTCTGGTGCACATGTCCATTGTGCTTGTGTACAGTGGCCTGTCCAGTTCTCAGATTTTACCCCCTGGGCCCAGGAACTGAGGCTTCACCATGTACAAGCAGCACGACCAACAGGTGATGCTGAGGGCCGGACACTGAAATGAATGGCACCAAATCATAGTCTTTTCAGCGGGTTTCCGGAAATGAAGAAACATCTCTCTCCAGGTGACCAAAACGTAAGGATGGCTAGCATGAGAGTTTATGGCAGAAGAACGAGGAGGCTGGAGCATAGAAAAACCGGAATGGGTTTCCCAAGAAAAGCTGAAAGGTGGAAATAAGCTCTCTGTGTTTTAGGGTCTGGTTCCTCACAATCCTCGGCTCCGCCATATTCCTGAGTGTGGTTCTGGAAACAGCTTCTGTTTCTTCCCAAGATTCTCTCTGTTGCTTTTAAATAAGCTACAGTGAGATTCTTTGCATTTGTGCCACTACTGACCATAATTGGTACAATTTGCTTCACTTTTACAAGGAAGGAAAACTCCTGAGAATGTGAGAAAATATAATTTTTATTATATTTGATATACAATCTTGATATATATTGATATACAATCTTGCTTTGTTCACCCTCAAACCTGGATCACCTCCTTTGCAACTGTGCCAGATCAACAGTCTTGTTCTAGGAAGCTCCCTAAGGATGAGTAGTGGACAAACAGTGCTTTCTGGGCCCAGCAGTAGAGTGGCTCACCTCATCTCAACTCACCCACTGCCACCTTCTTCCTCACACAGTCCAGCCCGGAGCTGCCCAGTGGCAGCCTGGAGGTAACCTGGCAAAGACTCTAGCTCTTCTGGGTCACTGGGAAGATGCTGGAGTCAGAGACCTGAGCATGAGTTATTTCTTTACTGCTTACAAACTATGTGAGTAAACAAGTTGCTAACTTCCTGTTTTAGTTAGGGTTCTCCAGAGGAACAGAATCAATAGAAAATATATGCACAATTATGCAAGGAGATATATTAGGTAGGCTTACAGGATTAGAGTCCAGAAAATTGGCATTGGAATACGAAAGAAAAAGGAAACTGATGTCTGCAGGTAATGGTGAGATAGGAACTCTTCCAAAACTGGCATATCTGCTTTTCCTTCCCCTTCTTATTTTCTGACTGCAAAGCTATTGGTTGGTGCTACCTACAATCAGGTGAGCCTTCTCACTTCAGTTTGCTGGTCTGTAAGTCATTCATGCACAGACACACCCAGAATTGTGCTTCACTAATCTGCCAGGTGCTTCTTCCTCCATTCCAGTTGACATACCATAATTAATAGCCATACCTCCTTAAACCTCAACTTCATAAGCTTTAAAATGTTGCTAGTAAAGGTCACTGGTCTGTCTTTTATGATTTGAGGGGGATCCAAGGAAATGATGTTTATAATCTCACTCAGAAGTCTCTGGTACACAAATGATGGCTCCTGTCACCAAACTATGCCTTATCTTTTTTGTTCCTCTTTAGACTGATGACCACTTTAACGGGAAGCTCTCTCTTAACATGCTCTGGTTTTGCATCTCCAAAACCACCATGTATCCCTGACCTGCACAGCACAGATTTTCCTTATGACATTCCTGGTCCTCAGCCCTTTGGATCTTCCAAGGTTATTCACCTGGCATGACTTTCTGCCCTTAATAGAGGGACCCCAGTCAGCACAGGATGATAGTGCATGACAGATGACATCAAAAACTCTGACAGATTGCAGCAACCAAAGCTTTCTTCTCATTTGCAATCTATGATATTACCCATTTATCCAAGGGCAATACATCCAAGGACCCCAGTGGATGCCTGAAAGTACAGTTATTACCATATTCTATACCCACTGGAACCCCACACACACACCTAATGCAAGTTTTACTTATAAATTAGGCACACTGCAAGATGAACAATGAAAACTAATAGTAAAATAAAACAATTGTGATATTATAGTGCAATAAAAATTATTTAAAATTTAAGAATATTTTATTTCTGGAATTTTCCATTTAATACTTTCAGACTACAATTGACCGTGGGCAACTGAATCCAGGTGCAGGGAAATAACAGATAGGGGAAGCCTACTATATTCATCTCGAACTGTGAGTAGCATGCATCTCTGCTCCACACAGCTTCATTCCAGGAGCAGCCCGTTTGTAGAACAAATGACTAATCGCAGAAGGAAAAAACAGATAAAGACTTTAAGACATCCATCAGGGTTGGTGCACATCCCTCCACTTACATTTGATTGGCCATAGCAAATCATCTGTCCAAACCTTACACTGGAGGACATATAGTCTTGCATGGATGGGTTTAAGGAGTATTTTGAATAAATAATAGACTTCACTGTGAGGTCCACAACTTGGTCTTAAAGATTTTCCAGCTGTTCCTATAAGAAAATATATAACTATGCTACCCAATTCTCCATTCCCTCTAGATGGAGAAGGTGGGGAAAGGTGACTTGGTTTCTCCATCTGGTTCCCTCCTCTGATGTTATCTCTTTGGGCTCCAGTGTCCCTCTCACACTAGTGACAAATTATGTTCAATTCCAGTCATCAAAAGACTTTCACATGAGAAAAGTTGGAAGAAAATATACCAAAATCTAATTTTCTTTTTTCTCTTTTATGACGTATTCTTTACTGTCTTCCAATCTTCCTAGCAGGAGTATGTATTTATAATTATGAGACTTAAAAATATTCTCTCAAAAATAAAAAAAAAATTAATCTGGCAGCAAAGGGAAAGATAATCTCCAGGGAGCAGAAGCTAGAGACAGGATCAGAGAGGAGGAATGGAGACTGAGCCAGGGTAGTAGCCATGGAGATCAGAGGAACAGCCTGGATGAAGTCATTTTAGTCTAGATTTGATAAACTGGTGGGGAGCTGAAGGAAGAGCAGCATTGATCTTGGGCCAGCATGGAGGTGCCAGAGCCGGAAGAAGAGAATGACTCCTAGGAAAATGCTGCCAGAGTCACCTGTGGGTACAGAAAAGTCAGAAGAAGTACCCCCTCATCAGTACACCACTCAGGTTAAGTGGGTTAATGTATAACCTCCAAAAATTGTTTTATTCTTTATAAATTGTCCCTTAATGGCCACCATCTTTCTTTTAAAGAACAGAGGCTTGATGAACAACTAGTAAGGTCACTCTATCCATTTTCTTCCCACCGTGAATGAAAAGTCCAAGTTAAGGCCTTCCTAATATTACAAAGGATCTAAGCTCTCACCATAGGGAAAGCTGTATTCAAATGATCTGATCTGGGGCCAGTCATTTGACATCTCTAAGTTGTAAATTTCTTATCATTTACATGGAAACTCTAATACGTGCTTCAAAGAGCGTGGCAAGATGGCAATGGAGCACTGTGAAAACCACTGAATATTAGCACATTTAAAAGGAGCACATTGGTAATTATTTTAATGACAGAGATTGCTAGCACAGTGTTTATTATAACGATAGGAATACACTGGCACTGCATAACGGCGCAAGCCTTTTTGCAAGGAAGAGATGCTGGCAAGCATCTACTGTTACAGCCAAAAGGAAGCGTGAGTGCAGGCTGTTGAAACTCATCCCTCCTCACCACCATGTAGTGACTAGAGTCCTTCTTTCTATTCCATCTAAATTTTTTCACTTCTGCTGAACTCACAAACCAGCAGCTACCAGGTAACAAGGACCTGGACTCCTACAGTGTCATGAAAAAGCATTGCTCTGGGCCTGCACAGGTCTGCTTTACATAGGCTTAACTCTGGCACTCTCACCAAACTCTTCTGAGCCTCCATTTCCTCCTGTTTGAAATGAAAGTAATAGTACTGTCCTTAAAATCCTGTACGGACGATTATTATTTATAGGAGTAACATGTGCAAAGCATGTGACCCAAACATGCTGTGTGCAGAATGCGAGGGCCTTTCTACTGATTGTCCTGGATTTTGCCATTGAAGGAAAAGCATTTTTTAAACTCAAGCTTTTTTTCAGCTCATTATTTTTTATCCAGGACTATGATAGCTACTAAGTGTTTTGGGCTCCTCTCTCTCCAGAGACATTTTGTGGTGCCAATTAGAAGTGCAAGTAGACTGAGATTAAAAAGTAATGACTAGCAACGTGCAGAGCGGCGTCCCCTGCAGACACCCAGTTTGCTGCTTCTGCAACTCCTTTCCAAATATCAACTCTCTACGGAACAAAAGCAGCTAGTGCCAGGGGACACCATTCAGAATGTACGATTCAGAATCAGGTGCAGAACTTTGGGGAGAGGGATGTTTTATGTATGCAGGAAAACACATGCATATTAAACTTTTTGCACAGCTAATATTGGCCTTCCCCATTAGTATAAACATCCGGCAACATGAAAATAATAATGGATCTTATGGAACTGAAGAAGGTGGGTCCATGCAGCTATACTTGCACTGAACGCCCTGACTTCATCTCTCCATACATAGAAGGCTCTCGGCCAATGTGTGGACCCTCTGATCAATCTGTACCCCTGTGGGCAGCATCCTATTAACTGTTCCTTTCAGTTCTATTTCTTCTTCTCTCTTCTTTCTCTCTTTTCCTTTCCAAAGACCACAGGAATAAGAATGAAGTGATCTGCTTTAGTCTTGTGACCACAATTAAGTTGTCAATTTTCTCTGAAAACCACATCTCTGCTCTGCAGATTGGGTCAGCCACCTGCTTTCCAAACTATCCCGTGTGTCCCCACCTCCTTGGTTCAAGCCCACTTGCCCTCCTAGATTTCTGCAGCTGAAGTGGTCTCTCCTGTTTGCACACCACTAGAACCCACACCCCTCCCCTCCCCAGGTCATACCATCTATCCTCCAATCCATCACTAGGGTGTTCTCTTGGAAATGCCACTGACTATGCCACATGCCTCTCTACAGCCCCTGCCTCCTGAGGGATGCTCCTGGCAGGCACAGTACCTGTGCACGGCTTACCATTCCTGCCACTTTTTGCTTCTTTCACCTCACACGTCATGTTCCAGCCACACCACACAGGTGGTTCCCTCAAACCCACATTTTTTTTTGTCTGCAGGTACATATAGGGGCTCCACTGCCTTCCTGGATATTTCCTGCTTTGGGGGAAAGAACTAGCTTCAAAATCTACTTTTCAAGAAGACTTCTCTGACTACAGGGTTTGGCTAAAGATATACCTTCTGCGTCTCAAAGCACTCTCCTCTTAGTATCCAGCAGCTTTGCCCACTGATGGCTTGTGTGAGCCTGTAAGTCTCAGACTGTTGGGACAGATGTGTCCCTTCTCATCTCTGTGGCTGGGTGCATAAGAATGCACATACCACACAGAGATAACAGCAGCCATGCCTTGGGTGGGAAGGAGAAGATGGATAGTCTGCAAAGTTATGCCTTCTCAGTGGACATCAAGAAACCATCTAATGTATGTGCTCTGACCAGCTACTTTCATGGTTGTCACTCCTTTTGATCATTCCTCAGCTCATTGGGCAGATACAATTACAACATGTCCTCCTCCAACAGTCTGCCATCTCTCCCTTCTCAAACCCTGTTATTGTACTGGAATAACACCTCCAGGAGAGGTCATAGCTTTAAGGTCACCTATGAGAATTATAATAAGCCCAAGTAAGATATAAATGTCCATCTGGCCCAAATACCATCTTCTGGGCTGACCTGAGACTTGGGAACAAGCAGCAGAGAGCAGGGACTAGTGAGGTCTGTCTTGGCCAGTCAGGACCCCACTCCTGCTGCTCTGCACCCTCCAGGGCCAGTGGGCAAGAATGGAGAGCACTGGAAATGAAGGGGCAGCTGGCACTCGGAGTTGCTGCTCATTGGGCGTCTGACTGCCGTCCCTCCAGCTGGTCTCTGGAGACCCTCAGGGGCACCCTACACAAGCCGTGCACTGATGTGGAGCCTGACCTCCAGCTCATGCAGGGATCTTCTTCTCAGCCCACACACTCATTGGGAGGCAATCTTCAGTGCTGCACATGGAAACCTGCTGTCTGTCCTGGCCTGTGAACTCGTGCAGCTCCTCCCTTGTCTTCCTGCAGCTGTCACCTCCTGCACCTCTCACTCAGCAGGTGATAGGGACCCTGCCCTGACCTCATGTTTGCCCCTGGGACCTGTGTTGGCCCTCTGGTACAACCCTTTCTCCTGTCCCACACTCCTTCCCCATGTCCATGGAAACTCTCGGAGCCACTTCCTCTCCAACCCCTCTCACTCCGTCCACCATCCTCCTTAGGTCTCTAGCCTCCTCTCCCCACGCACAAAGTCTGCCTTCCCTGGCCTGGACCTGCTCATCTCATCTGACTATCATGAATTCTCCATGCTGCAGCTTTCTTCCAGATCCTATGATAGTGTGAAATACTCCTTTTGTTATGATGAGCAAACACATCACATGTGGATGATATGGGACAAAGCAGGCTGGGTATTCACTTTGAGGAGTGCTTCAGAATGGCGATGCGCTATGCCAAGCTGCTCACAAGACCGATGCCCACCAGTGGTCCAGAAGGGCACCTCAGGGTGGGAGAATATTTGTCGTTCATTGTCTATTTGGTAATAAGCATTAAAAATACTGAGTTGTGTGTGTGGACACACACCAGTGTGCAAATATCTCCTTCAAGACCTGGGGATATAGCTCAGCGGTGCAAAACCTGCTTGGCAAGTGTGAGGTCTTGAGTTTGATTCCCGGACCCTCCCTCCGAAATAAACCATTTCAAGAACTGTAGGGACTCTATGAAGTATGAATAAAAAATTCAGTGAATGCTGTTGCTGAGTCTAACAGAAAGACAGGCTCATAAAAAAATCATTACAGTGTGTCTTTCTTCACCTTCTTCACTGGATCTGGGGCCGTATGACTTCTGGCTCTTCCCTGAAGTCAAAATAACCAGAAAAGATAAATGCTTTGAATCTATTCAAGACCTCAAGTCAGCAACAACAGTGCAGCTAGTGACACAAGGAGGGCTTCCACAACTGCCTTAGAAAGTAGCAAAAACAAGAGGAGAGTGTGTTGAGGCGCACTGGTGGCAAAGTGTGTTTTACTGTCATACATTTCTAAAACTTTAAACTTTCACCATCGTTTTCAATCACACCTCAAAGGCTTGTCCAGAAGGCACAGTGAATCCTGGCTTCTCCAACCTCCAAGAAGAAGAAAATAATGCTGAGACTGTACATGGGGCCAGACACAACTCTCCCTACCCCCTGCTTCTCCTTACAGGTCACTTAGGCTCCCACACCGATATATTTGTGTGCTGCTGAATGAATCAAATGAGGCCACACATTTTGACTCAAAAGGAAATAAAAGGATTTTTCAAAGTTAGCTCTGAGGAGATGGAGTGGCCTCTGTGCCTCAAATCACCATTTCCTCTCATGTACACTGGGCAGGGGTCTTTCACAGAATCAGAGCAGAGGGAAGCACAGAGAGATAAAGCAGATCTTCACACATGTATTACTCACAGCCATCTTCACCTGTTTCTCCCCTTTCTCATGCAAAGAGGCCGCCTGCCTCTTGGGTCCGTATTCTGTCACTTCTTTGGGGCTGAGGAGAGGAGAGGTCTCAGCAAGAGGAAGCCTGGAGAACTTTGTTCGTCTCTAAAAGAAAAAAAATATATGGCTTTAAAAGTTCCAGGTTGCAGCACCAGTTACAGTCTGGTCAAATGCCAGCTATACCTGCAACTCCAGAAAGAGGGGCTTCCAAGGAGCTGGGGGAAAGCTGCTCCAGCTGTCCTTGGCCAGCGGAGAATAAACTGGAACAGCGTCTTCTTGAGAAATGAGAGAAGATGAGCCAGTGCCTGGCAGAGCCCGGGCAGCCCTGCGCCATTTGGCACATCTGCCAAGGAAGGCAAAGGAAGCCAGATGCACCCTCTGGCCACAGAGTCATTCTGCAAAGCGGGAGGAGACCTCTTAGAACAGCCTGCCCCTTCTCAGTAGAGAGTGCGAAAGACCAGGTGCAGGGATCTACGGGTGACCACCAAGAGCCTACAGAAGGGCATGCAGGCAGAATAAGACGCAACGGAGGAGCATTCCAGGGAGGCCCCTAGAGAGCACAGAAGAAGGAATGAGCTCCTGTTAGTGGCCATGCAGCTTCTGACTGAGATGGCTCTAGGAGCCTTCTTGCTGTCTATTTCTATTTCCTTTCTAGCTTGCATCAGAAACTGGTGACTGAAGTGACAAAAAGCAACAGAACCAAGCAGAAAGGGGAGAGAAGCAGACCCCATCCTCATTTGGCATCGTAGGCTCCACCTGGAGCTAATCTAAGTTGTGTGAAGAAAGAATTTGCCACCAAGGACAAAGAAAGGACTGAGGCTGCATAGGGTTTCTAATTCCAGAGTTAAATGGAGAAAGATCTGCGCTGGTTGTTGTGAGCAGAAAAACTGTAAATCTACTGAAAGTATCATCCAGGACTGGAGACCAGCAAGGGCTCAAGAAATACAAGGAGCGGGTTAATGTCATTCACACAGTTTGTACACACACACACACACACACACACACACACACACACAGAGGCTGGACCCAACCTGGGATATAGAAACGAATAAGATCTGAACTCTACTTGCATAAAAAATGTCTTGGCAAAGTCCAGTGCATTGTGGGAGCCCTCTACAGAGAGGCTGGGTTAGGAAGGTCTCACGCCATCATGACCTCAATCAGAGACTTGATGTGTTATGAAATGTTCTGAAAACACTGAAGCCAAATATCTCGATTTCTCTTTTCCTTCCTTTTCCTTTTTCTTTTTTCTTTTTCGTACTGGGAATTGAACTCATGAACTCATGACCTCATGCTTGCCAGGCAGGCACTGGTACCACTGAGCTGTAATATCTCTGGCCTCTCTATTTCTTTTTAGTGAGAATAGAAAGACCTCACATCTCGGGGGAAGAGGAATTGTATCCACATACTCCCCAAGTCTCTGTGGAATGAGGAGTTGAGATATCTGATCACAGGCTCATGGATGTGCCCCCTTCAAGGTCACTGACATTCTCACTACAAACTTCTAGGGATATAATGCCCAGGATCAAAGTCAGAAAACACAGATGCTCCAGGATTATGGTAAATTCAGCCCCTGTTTATACAGTGAGTACTGGTCTCTGCCCAATGCCTCCTTCGCCTCCTGCTATGGCCACTCACCAACTCCAGCCTGCCAGTGCTGCCCTGGACTTTCTCCCCAGGCCAGGCTGGAAGGGGCACCCGCTGTGTAGCTTTCCAGATGTCTCACAAGCCTCTTCCCCTTTTCCAGCCCTCGAAAACATTGATGAATCCAATCTTTGTCCTTTCTTCCCATTCCCAGTGCCTCGTCCAAGGGCTTAACGTCCTTTACTCTGCAATTGCTCCTGAAAGCCATATTTTGCATCTTCTGGTCACCCTGTCCTGTCTGATGAGGTAAGTATAAAACAGATAAAAGAACTGAGTGAGTTCTTTCTCAGTAACTAAAGAAGAAAGTTGGGTTTGGGTGCAAAGACGCTGGGCCATGTTGGTCATTTCTAGAAATAGCACGATTCCTTCAGAAGCATGAGTTAAGCAGAGTACAGTGAGAAAAGAGGTAGAGGAGTAGTCAGAGTCTAGGCTAGGGGCAGGACCTTACAGAGAAGTAGTTACTTAGGACAGCATTCCAAGTAATTACAATGATATTGTAAAATTTATATTTTTATTGTTTGTTGGTTGATTGATTGTTTGTTATTGTTGTTGTTTTCCAGGAATCAAACTCACAATCTCATACTTGCCAAGCAAGTGCGATGCCACAGAGCTATATACCCAGCCCAAGATTTATTTTTAAAAAAATTGCAGCGTGGGTGACAGGAAACAAGAGATGAGTCAGGACACTACTAAGGAGGTGCTGTGGTTTTAATCTGGATGGCCCCCAAAGCTTCATGCACTCGTAACTGAGCCCTTTGGGAGTTAATGGGCTGCGGATGTGTGATATCAGGTCATGAATGTGTGATAATATACTAGATTAGTCCATTGATTGTTTTATCATAGTTTTGGGTATTAATAAGGGATTTACCGAAAAGGGAAGAGCCCCCTGGGTGTGTACTGGAAACAACCAATAGCCCTGTAAAATGGATGGAATTAAAAGGGAGAGAGAGAAGAGTCTCTCTTTCCTACCTTCAGTGAACTCTTTCTCCTCTGCCATGCCCCTCTGCCATGATGCCATGCCTTGGGACAGGTCAACTATACACTGAAATTTCTACAGTGAGCCAACATAAACATCTCCTCCTGTAATTTGTGAGTATCAAGTATTTTGTTTCATCAACAAGAATGTAACTAAGACAGGAGGTGACCACTTTGTTTCACTGCCTGGATTCTTAGCATGTTCCAGAACAAGAGTATAGTTTGTAGTTCCTTTGGGGAGCTCAATGGGAGGAGAAGCCACTGGGCAGAAACTGGAAACTGGAATCCTCCAGACCTTACATGATCATTTTTGTGTTTACTATGTACCCAGAACTTTTCTTAATGTCACACACACCTTACTTCATTTATTTCTCACCATCATCGTGTAAGATGAGTAAGGTTTTATAAGGATCAAGTCTTCATTTTACAGCTGAGGAAACTGAGGTACAGAAAATTAATTTTTAAAAAAATTCAGGGAAACACTGGGTGGGGGGAAACTACTATGCCACTGGGAAGGGCTCTTTGTCTTTCCAGCTGGCAACCCCAACCCTGTACACAATGAACCCTGACCTGTGTGTGGAGCTCCTTCTGAGGCCAACAGAGTACAAGGTCAAGATTTTTCCTAGGCTGAGACAGTGTCCCTCACATCACATTTGGAGGCAGGGGAGCACGCCAGGCAGTGCTATTTTGTGAAGGGCATGGAATTGATCTGCCAGACCACGGATAGTCATTGACAATCCTTCAGTACCTTTCAGCCATTGGTGTAGCATTGATAATGCGGATTTAAAGGTTGCATCCTTGATCTCCAAGGCCTGGGAGAGATGGAGCTCATCACTGGTTCTAAATTAGCAGAAAAGGCCCTCAGCAGAGATGTGAGGCTAATTGGTATTAGCGATGGGTTTGGAGGACGAGCTCTTGTGTGCATAGTCTTGGGACATTCCCACTGGACACATCCTTTCTACGATTGGTAATTAGAGCTTCTACACCACAGCTTGGAGCTTACCAGGAAAAAAAATTGACGTACTAGTTTAATGTGGTGGGTAAAATGGACTGTAGCCTCCCCTTGTGTGTTTCTAGAGTAGGTTTTTCCCTTGGCTCTGTGTGTGCTTGCTTTGAACAGGCTCTCTTCTGGTTCTAATCCACAGCAGAAAGCACGGCCATGTTTCCAGGACCCCAGGCCTGGCATTCCAAACTGAGAGGATCTGAGGATGCTCAGAGATACAGCATCTTCTTTACTGGTAAGTGAGTCTCTAAAGAAAGAAAGCTGCTAAAGTGAATGGCTGAGCCAGGAGAAAAGGGGGTCCTGAGTGCACTTGGCAGGTGGAGGAGTCCAGCAGAGGCAGGGGTGATGAGAAAACCCTGCTTCTAAACAATTTGGGATCTACAGGAGGCTAACAGGGCTGCGGCAGCCACTGTCTGGGCTCTGCCATACGCCCCAGGGAGAGTCTTCCATTCCAGGGTATTATGGCTTCCATGTATCTCAGTTTCAGCAGCATCTGCGCTCTCCATCCCTGGGTTGGAAAGCTACCTCAGGCAGCTGGCTCGCTCTGAACTTGTCTGTGCGGAAAGCAGAGTGCACGGGAATATCCTTAATTTGGTGGACACAGGAGTATGAGTGCTCCAGCTCCCTTAGGCCCTGGTTAGGATGACTCTGAAGAGCTGCCCTGTGGACGGAACCAAAATCACACTTGGTCACACTTGGTGGGATTTTGCTTGACAACACCATGTTATTAGGCTTCATCCCCTACCCAGCTCACTTCTCCCAACACCTTTGTTTTTATGTGACCTCTTTCTAAGATACCACCTGCTCATGGGTCGTTTTAGGGTCTGGTTCTGGAGATCCCAGCCTAAGACAAAAGCAAGTTCATTTGATGAGTATTTAGCATGGACCATGGATCATGTATTGAGATAGGAGGTTTTCTTGTTAAAAACATTTTGCCTCATTTAATTTTATTTATTGATTGATTTTTCTTTGTGTCAGGAATTGAACTCAGGACCTTTTCCTTGCCAACCTCGTTTAATTTTCATTATTAGCATCTGGAGACTTTCACCAGTAAGGAAACTAAGGTCAGAGACTTCGCAACTTGCCCCAGACCACGCAGCTGGCGAGTGACAGGTGTCTCAACGAGTTCAGCACTGACATCTCGCTTTTCTCACGGACCATGGGATAGCGAGGGGTGCAGGAAAGCTGAGAAAGTCACCAGGTCTGCTGTCAGCAGAGCCAAGCTTCCAGACATTCTGCACGGTGAGGTTCCTACAGGATACTTCATTTTTAAAATATCCGTTCAAAAAGAGAAAGTTGAAAACCACTGCCTTCCATCTTCTCCGTGGAATAGTGATGAAGATTAAATGAAATAGCAGCTATAAAACGCTTAGCCCAGAGCTTGTCACTTAGAAAATGGGCAATAAATGTTAGCAAGTGGGATTATATATTTATAACATGCACCCGCAATTTATAGGTCCTTGTGATAAATATTCCATTTATAATTTAGGAAAACAAATATTTTACAGATTTCTAGTACATACAAATACTTGCAAATGTCTAGTTAGTGGAAATAAATTACAGAAGCATGCGCACACACATTATTTCTGTGTATATATTTGGAGAGTGAGGATGCAAATGACTCCATCCCATTATGGTTTAGATCAAAAATGGCCTCCCGAAGGGCCATATTTTCAGAGGTGGGGCTTTTGGAAGGTGATTGGATCATAGGGGTGCTATGCTTACCAACGCATTAGCTTACTGATGAATTCATGGAAGAATATGCTGTTTGGAGGTGGAGTCTGGTCAGAGGAGATGGGTTACTGTAGTCGTGACCTGAAACAGTGTATTCCTGATATTCTTGGCCCCAGCTTCACCCCACCACCAATTCCTGGCTCCCCATAACCTTCCATCTTGCTCTTTTTGCTTTGGAGTCAGCAGGATGTGGAGTAACCCACAAGCCAAAATAAACCTCTCTTCTTTCAAGTTGCAGTTGTGTAGTATTACCTATTAGGGATGAGAACACAGCTAACACAGACACCAAGCTGTATGCACATGTGGCTGCTCAGTCACTGAGAGACTTTGGGAATGTGTCTCCTCCAGAAAAGTGAAAACTAGACTGGTCCATCCCACCACACCTCATCCCCTCACTCACCCACCCCTGCTTCCACCCTCATTGTCACTCTCTGCATCATGAAATTGAGGGGACCTGGTTCACATGACCAGTGCTGTCCATCCCTGTGGAGCTCTATATCCTCAGAGAAGACCTATGGACAAGTCTCTGTTGCCAGTGGCTTGTGCTCCAAACCCAGAGCTCCACTTCCCACTTTTCATGGCATGAAAGTACTTGTAAGACCTACTGTGCGGCAGGTGCAGTGATAAATGCCTGAAAAGACACAGTACAGAAATAACAATTAAACAGAAATCACCCTCATTAATCAATCAACTGTAAAAAATAAAGATGTACAACCAACTGTGACAACTCCAAATGCTTTGAAAAAGATCTATCACAAGGGACGTCTGAGATGAGAGGGTGAACAGGTATTAGTGACCAAAACCAATACATAGAGAATGCCACAGAGGCCAGGACTTTAAGGTGAAAAGGAGCAGAGAATGTTCACAAATTTGAAAGAGAACAGTTGACCAGAAAACAGAGGGGGGGGAATGGCCAGGATAAGACTGAACATTGGTCAGGGTCACCAAAGGTACATTAGACATATCAGGCTGCACTGCTTGACCAAGTAGGGAAGGACCTGAGTGGTGAAGTTTGGGATGTCCACTAAGCACTCTAGTGACTATTGGAAAATGGAGTGGCAATGACTCAGTTAGCAGGCGGTTATTACAGTCCCTTAGCAGGCGGTTTCTACAGTCCCACAAGAAAATGGTGGTGACTTGAACTAGGATAATGAAATCAAAATTCTGAGAGTGTAACAATCAGGAAATATGTTATGAGATAAAGCCATGATGGCCTAAAAAGGGATTTTATGATGATTGACTTTTTGTGGGTTAAACAATTTGTCAAAGCTGATTCCTACACTTCTGGCTTAGGAACTGGAAGGATGAATGGATGAATAGATGGATAGATGGAAAGAGGGAAGAATGAACCAGTGGAGAGAAAGAAGGACAAGTCAACTGGTAGATGGGTGTGTAGATGGAAGGATATGCCATTTGGTGAGTCAGGAAATTCTAGAAGAGGATCAGAATATTTTAAGGGTGCAGAAGAAGGTTTTGAGCGAGTTTGGAAGAAAATATATTTAGAGAAGTGTCATGGTTTATGTCAGTGGCCCCCAGGCCTCATGTATTTGCATTGTACATTTGTGACTGGTTTATTGAATAGTGCTTGCATTGATGGTGTCAGTGCTACACCCTCCTGGGGGTGGAGCCAGGATGTGATGCAATGGCAGGAAGAAGGTGTGTCTATCTCTCTTGCCAGTTTCCACCTTGCTGTTTGCAGCCACCATGAACTGTGGCCCCGCCATGCCATCCTGCCTTGGAGCCAACTGAGTATGGACTGAAACCTCCAAAAACTGTAAGAAATAAACTTTTCCTTTCCCAACTTTGGGCATCAGGTATTTTGTCTCAGCGATGAGTAAAAAGTAACTAAGACAAGAAGCTCTGAGACATCCAAGAAAAAACAGGAGACCTACATATGGGCCTTCAAGAAAGACTAGACATCAGACTGGAGGTCTAAGTTCGGGATCATAAGAAGACCTCTAGCTTTTCCAGAGAATCTACATACAGCCCCAGATGAGAAAGGAGTGACCAGAATAAAGAGGGGTCTTCTCCAAGCCCCAGAGCTCACAGAAGCAAAGCTGATGCCACCCAAGTACCCTGACTTGCAATGAGGCATTTCCTTTGTTAAAAGCAGTTGGTGGAAACCACGCTGGTCAGTTTAATCCAATGAATTTATCAAAAGTTTCCACTTATACAAACCAACAGAGAGGGGAAAGTGAAGGGCAGAAACCTAGCATAGAAGACCCTGACCTAGCAGTCAAATCTGACATGACCAGAATGAGTGACAGTGAATAGCATGTGTCCCCAGTAGGACACAATGAGAAGGGCGCTTCATGCATATGGTTTCCTCCCCAAATCTATAGCCTCAGTCTTAACTGAAGAAAACAACAGGGTAATGTAAAGTGAGGGACAAGCTACAAAATACCAGACTAGTGCTCATCAAATTTTCAAAGGTCAAGGAAAGCATGAGAAACCTTCAGTGGTCAGAGCTGACTAACAAGACGTGATAACTAAAGGCAATGTGAGACTCTGGGAAAAGGGGACTTGTGAAAACAGGAGAGGCAAGACTCACATGTGTGAGGTTTTGTTGGTAGTTCTGGCCCAGCCATGACTCCTGGGATTTGGCCAAGGCACTGTGGTCACAGGGGTCGGGGGGATCAGCTCTGAGGAAGCAGGGGCAAGGGGGTGCACAGCAGCACTCTGGACTGCTTCCATGAGATGTTGTTATGTTGAAAATCACCTCTGAATTTAAAAAAATGTTAGAACAATAGAAATATAAGACAGGCATTCCCTCTACTACCCCGGCTGCTCCGTGTCTCAAAAGCAAATTCATGTTGAAGAGCCAAGCACTTGAGTGCTCACCTGGCAGCCAAGTGCTCACACTGGGGAGATCCATCAGGCCAGACCCCGGGAGCTCGTGGCCAGTGACGAAGCATTTGCAGCAAGGTAGGCTTGATGATCACTGCTCCCACTGATCAAGAGCTTTCATCGGTCAAAGTCCTGACCATACTGTGCATGTGTAACATACTCACTCATATTGCAGCGGGGACCACTGATTTTGAATATATCTGAACCTCCATGGCAAACTCTTGTCAGTAAATATGTCAGGAAGATTAAGCATACTATGGAGAGGCTCGATGTACGCAGAGACATCAGAAAGAAGAACCTAAAAGAGGAAATATTTCAGCTGGCTTTTCATGAATGGCAAGAGTAACATTGAGTACAGAAGAAGAGAAAGGGTGTTCCTAGCCAAGGGAGCAACGTGTTAAAGTACAGAGACCCAAATCAATAGGACACGTCCTGGGAAGTGTTGTAGATGTGGCTGGAAATGCAGCAGGACTGGAGGCAGGTGGCATCCAGCCCTGGAACGCAGCCGTAAATCAAGTATGAAATCTGAGACTTGAAAGGATTTGAAGCTCAGGGCAGAAGGATGCTAGAGAGACAATCAGCTCAGTAGATCCAGGCGCAACTGGGAACAGGTCGAGGGGTGATCTGTGGGATGAGAACACATCCAAGCCAGGAATTTAGAGTTAATCAGTGACAGGCATTCTGGGAGACAGGATGGGCCAGTCAGCTCCTCACACTGTGGGGTTATCTGAGTCAGGACCAGTTATATCTCCACATAGCCCTCTTTTCGTATGGTGAGTTACAGAGAATCCCACAAGAGCTGATAATATCACCACTGGTGGGGGTCAGAGGTCACCTCTCAGCTCAGCATTCTACCTGACCAGCCTGAAAATGTCTCAAGGCCCTCCAAGGAGCACACAAGGCCAAAGGCAGAGCCAAGGTTAGAACTGTCCTCCAGAATCCCAGGGCAGAGACTTGAGCTCTTGCTGCCATTTTCTGCCCCAGCCGTCAGAGCTGAAGGTTTTAAAAACAGTAGTGTGGAGGCTGCAGGTGACAGCACAAGTGAATGTGGGTGGCTGGAGACTCCTTGCCCCATGAGAAAGAAAATCACCATGAAGACACAGGAGTTGGTGTCCATCTCCTCCCTCCACCCCAGGGATAATCAGCCTCGAGGGAAGGATGTCTAAAATCTGTGGCTGGCAGGACATTCTGAGACATGTTGGTGACCAGAATCACTTTCTAATTCTTCTGGAGGCTGTTCATGTTTTTGCTGATGCTCTTGTTCCCTCTCCAGGCTGAGCTGGGCACTGGGGTTCCTGGCACTGGGTTGGGACCATCATCACATCAAGTTGTGACAGGTTGGATCCCAAGCCAGGAGCTGCCCATGGCCCAGAGATTCCACACAACCCTGACCACTCCCACTGCACTGACCCTCCCATGGTAATTCACTCGTGGACACATGGCCATGTGGACAAACAGGAATAAATTATTTACCCACCCCCAGTCTTGCTTTCATTCCACTTTGAAAAGTCAAATCACATTCAGAATACGGAACAGCTTATTAAAACTACACACTTACTCTTGGAGTCTATGTATTTGAAATAAAAGGTATTTTTTAATCGAAAGAAATTTCTAATTCACCACAGGGCTCAGCCTGCTGAACTTAATCTGTTTGAAACACCACTTCCTTAAATGACATGGGCTGGTGCGTGGCAGAGAAGAAAACGGCCGCCCTGGCTGTTCCGGGTCAGCGCTTTGGGAGGCCACATGCACTAGGAGAAGTTTATTGAGGCCCATTGCCAGGGCATTTAGGCTGAATATGTTGGAAAATGGACAAACTCCTAATGAAACTTCCCTAGGGAAATGAAACAGGCTGAATTTATTCAAGGAGCCGTTTATAGGAATTGCTCAAGCCAGCCATTCCTCAGAACACAAGGACGGGGACCATTAAGAAGAGGTATTCAAGATGCAGGGAATGAAAGAAGAAAGGGGGAAGACCTGGTATTCTGGGAGGAGGGGGCACTTCTCCAGAAAGGAAGCCTTTTAGCTGAGACTACTGAAGTCTTTCTATTGTCAGCGTCTCATTCCAACTCAATGACCTAAACTTTTAAAAGCAGTGGATTTTGTTGGCCTGTAGAGACTTAGGTAGAGAGTGGCCTTGGGAAACTAGCAAAAGGAAAAGACAGTGTAAAATCCTGAGGCAGATTTCTCTCTAAATCTGGCATGGCTATGTACTTACCAAGCTTTAGGCTTGGGAGTATTTGCCCAGTAGTGATGATAAGAAGACCTTCTACTCCCTAGAGCCAAAATCTTACAGTTCAGAACTCCAGAGAAGGAAAGGAGTGTCTTTCAGTAGCACCAAGAAGGGTCCTAGGTCACCCACTAGTTGCTTGGCTTAGGTCTCTGTCCTCCTAGGCTAACCCTTGCTGCCAGGAGGTAGAAGATGATGACTGAACAGAGTTAGGTTACATGTCCAACTCTGTTATCAGAAGATACAATGAAGGACACATTAACATTTCTAAGCTATATTTATTCCCAATCATGCACTAGAGAACTCAGTGAGGGGACACTGGGTCATGACAGAAAGGACAGTACTCTAGTCCTTGGTGAGCATAAAGATGAAGAGCATGCATGGGGAGGAAGGGCCTGAAAACATGAGTTCTTAGGGAAACAGACCCAGGCATGGGGATGTGGTGCTGGCAGAGGGGCAGTGGCTGCTACATTTGCAAGGGTGATTGGAAGAGCTCCCAGGGAAGGAAACAGATGGTATCATGCAGAGGCTGCACTGCTGGGACTAAACCAAGAGATGCTGTGATCCCAGACACTCAAGATCTGTTAGAGGAGCAGTAAGCTGTCTCCAGCTTGAGCCCAGCAACAGATGGAGAGAGGAGCACATAAGAAGAGGTGGGACATGGAGGTGAAGTGGATGGTACCTTGGAAAGCATCATAAAGACTTCAGCTTTTATGCACAGAGCAATTGGAACTGCAATCCAGAGCCTGTGGGAGGGGAGTAGCATTCAAGGACAATCAGTACATTCTGATCAGAAACACAAGGATGGTTGCTGGGAGGATAGGATGAGACACATGCTGCTTAGGGTCCCGGAAGCAAGGAGAATGGAGAGGATAGGGGAAAGGAAGTCCTTACCTCCAGGAATGGCAAGGAACAGGACCATTGGCCCATGGGTTAAGAAAAAGCCTGATTTGAGGCAGGTGCCACATGAGGAGGACACAGGCAAGGGCCAGTGTCTGGCCAGGCTGTGCCCCAGCCCCATCACGGAATGGTGCTGATGTCCAAGGGCTCTGCAGAGCCCAACAGGGCTCACGGAATCAATTGCTTCTCTAATTTCCCTAATTGGGAAACTTGCAAATATTAAAATGACCACTCAAGGGGAACACGGTTTGATTTCAGGTTTAATTGAAGGACATTGTGAAAATGGGAAAAATTAGAGAGAAAAACATTTCCTGGAGATGGTTTAAGTTCCATTTCTTTTTGAAAACATGGCAAGTTGCATATTTCAAATGCTAGAGGAAGAATATTACAAACAAATAACCAGCTATTTTTCCCTCATGGGAAAAGGTAGGTGACATTTGGAATTCCTTGTGCAGAGAATAGCATTAATGAACATATGCAAAGCGCTAAAGTCTGCAAGACATTATCCAGATGTGCAGTGTTAGCAGAAGCAGCAGCAGCTGACATGGACTGGAGCTCCAGAGAGCAGGGAATAGGCTTGGGAAACCACATCCTCCCTGCAAATTCACAGGAGACCCAACCAATGTGTCACTTGTTGGTCTATTTATTGAGGGTGTCTGGGCTTCTGCTATCTACCAGGGTATTTTCAGAAGCAGGAAACAATTCCAGTCAACAAAGACAATCACAGAGATAGACCTTCACTTGCCATACACTTCCACTGGAAGACTGCTTCCTGCAGGCAGCCAGCATGGACAGAGAGAACCAGCAGATCCATCTCTGCCTGCTGGGCCACTGACAGTAGAAGGCTTGCTTCCTGTGGGCAGCCAATGGGAACAGGGACATGCAGCCAGGTAAGCCCCGTGCACCCCACCCACAGGCCACCACTGGAGACCCATGCTTCCTTCAGGAAGCCATCAGCCACCAGAGCAATCAAGCAAACACACCTCTGTGTGCCTGCCACCATCGCAGGAGTGCAGGGTAGACACGCAGGCTGAGAGAAGCAGCCCCACACCATGCACCCCTAGCCATTGGGGAAGCCCCAGTGTAGCTGCACAGGTCTGGAGAAGCTCATCCTGTGACCTGCTACCTCCCTGTAAACCCAGGGTCAGAGAAACCCAGGTGCCTGTCATTCTCCTATATGTGGAGGGGCAGCCAACTTGGAGAGTGTCAAGGGCGTCACAACCAGCATGTTGGGAGGAATCCAGGAGAATGTCAAGATGAAAGAGCAAAAGGTAATCTCAGACCTGTAGCCCACACAGAACAAGTCTGAGATACTCAGTCATGGAAGAAAGTGGAAGTCACACACTTGAAATTTCCTAGAGGGTAATAACTGAAGTAAAGAAGAAACTTCATGAGACTGTAAAAGTAATCAGATCATAAATAATGTCTCAAGTAAAAGAATAAATCACAAATATAATGAAAGAATTGCTCAGTATATCTAAAGAAGACATAGATAAAATAACAGGAGCCTAGGAACACGATGGTAACCTTGAATGAACAATATAGAAAGGAATTACAATGCATAAAACAGATTTTAAAAGATACAGGAAATTGAAAAGTCAATCCAACGCTGGGAAAACCACTTGAAAGAGACTGAAGATAGACTTTCAGACCTTGAAGACAGGATTGCAGCTAATGATCGTGAAAGGAAAGATCTTTTAAAAATAGTAAGGACCCAGGAAATAACAATTCAATGGCTGCAAGATGATGCAAAGAGAAATAATTTAAGAGTGATAGGTATCAATGAAGAAGCAGGGGTTGACACAAATGAAATTAAAAGGCTATTTATGGAAGTAATAGCAGACCTCCCAAACATGGGGAAAAGATCTGGCATACAGATAAGTGAGACATATAGAACTCCAACTAGCCATAACCAAAGTAAATCTGCATCCAGACATAAGATAATCAAGATCCCAGATATTCAGCACAAAAACAGAATATTAAAAGCTGTTAGAGAAAACAAACAGATCATATATAAAAGAAGACCAATCGAAATCACAGCAGACTTGTCAACACAAACCATCAAGTCAAGAAGAGTTTAGAGTGAAGTGTTTCAAATCCTAAAAGAAAACAACTTCCAACCCATATTGGTGTACCCTGAAAAACTATCTTTCAAAATTGATGGAAAAATATGATACTTCCATGATAAAGAACAACTGAAGGAATTCATGACCATCAAACAAACCCTACAGACCTGCAGCCTACAGACCTGCTAAACCAACCCTACAAACCTGCTAAACTATATTCTAGAATGAGATAAAGATGACTATGGTTCCAAGAACAGCAGCAGAAGAGGAGGATCGCCAAATAAGACAGGCACTTGAATGAAGGGGAAAAGTGGAGGGCCAATGGCAGGAGGATAGCATGGCAGAGACAAACCAATGCATGCTGGTTGTAACTACTAATGTAGATGGCCTCAATTGGGCAATAAAAAGAAACACAGGGTGAGTGGACCAGGAAAGACGATCCATTAGTATACTGCATACAGGAACCATATTTAACTTGAAAGTAAATTCATAGACTGAAAATCAGAGGGAGAAAACACTTGTTCCATGTGACAGGAGACCAGAAAAAAGCAAGGGTAACTTGCCCATCAACTACAGAATGGATAATAAAGACATGGCATATTCATACAATGGAAAACTACTCAGCCATAAAGTAGGATAATCTTGAGGCTTTGTAGGTAAATGGGTGCAACTGGAAGTCGTGTTCATGAGTGAAACAGTTTGAACTCATACAGGTGAACACAAACATAAAAAACAGAACAAGTTAGTAGGATCCAAAAACACAATAGATATTATAAAAGTGATAGAAGAGAAAACACCTAGTAGGAGAAGGTGGTAACCAGTGTTAATTCCTTATTATTTTGTCTTGAACTCTTGTGATGTTTTCACAATTTTGTTAGGTTTGGTTCTGTTCTGTCTTGTTTCGTTAGATTTTACTGTGTCTGATCATATAGGAAGCTATTTTGAAGATAATGGGATGTATTATGATAATCATGGTGGGTTTCCTACTATCTTGTTTTGAAGTCCTATAATGCTTTCGTTCTTTTGTTTAATTGGTTTTATTACTTTGTTTTGAATTTATTATGTGTGATGGAGTGACAGCAATTTTGAAGAAAACAAGACATTATAGTAACCATTGTTCATTGCCTGTTATCTGATTTTGAAGTCCTGTAATGCTTTCACTCTTTTGTTTTGATTGGTTTAGTCTGCTTTCTATTATTTTATTTCATTGTATATGAGGATATGGACAGCTATTTTGAAGAGAACAACAGACACTATGGTAGCCACTGTTGAGTTCCTATTGTCTTGTTTTGAAGTCCCATAATGCTTTCACTCTATTAATTGGTTTTATAGTATTTTGTTTGGATTGTATTGTGTATGAAGGTATGGACAACTATTTCGATGAAAGCAAGAGACCTTATGGGACCACTGTTGATTTCCTGTTGTTTTGTGAAGTCCTGTGTTGCTTGAATTTTTCTATTCTGCTTTGCTTTGTTTTATTTTATTCTCTTTAAAATAAATTTAAAAAAAAAAAACAAAGACAACCATAAAAATCAAAATCACAAATCAAGCTCTGTCCTTACTCTGTGTATGAAGAGGGTTTTACAGTTGAGGAAATACCTCCTCATACATTAGTCCTAATCCTGTGTGACAGGAATCAAGCCAGCCCTACACAACTCTAGTGCTTTTCTGAATGGGACCTGGCTCCTGTCTTAAAATTTTTGAACTATCACATCCAGCACTTCCTTCCATCTGCTTTCTACCTTCCATTCTTAGGCTACTAGTTGTGTTTTACATAGATTTATCTCAGGATGACCAATGAAGTTTCTCCTGTTACCGTTTCATCTTAAACTCATCATGTTGAGACTTAGATTAAATGAACTGTTCCAAGTTCACTGACTGGATTTGACCCTATGCTCCTGGCTCGGGAACCTCTTCCTTTCATGTACGATGCACCTCTCTGTTCCATGAATGTCCATGTTCTCATCTCCTTGCCTGGTGTCTGAGGCTCTAGAGTTGAATGTAAATGTCATGTTCAATAGAAGCATTATGTTTAGCCCTCACCACCGTCCCTGAAAGCTTGCTGGCAGTATCTCCACTCTCAGTCATGGAAATGGACATTTCATGATAGTACATTAACACAGTTGTCAAAGTTCATACTGGAGATGATGGAAGAGAGATCCTAACACAGCTCAGCCTCACAGAAATAGCTCAGCAGGCTATACTGTTTTCTGCTCTTCTCCCAGAGGAAATCCAGTGGCATAGCTGAGGAGAGGGTGGCGGAGGGGACAGTCTACCCCAGGTAGTACATTTCTGGAACTGCCCCTACCTGCACAAACTCTAGCTATGGCACTGACAAAACCATCCATACATCCTGGGAATTGCAGGTTGGATATGATGAAAGTTGTTGCTATCAACTTCTACTATTCCTGTCATCCAGTAACCTACAAAAAGACATAAAAGCAGAAATCTTGTCAGTCCCATGGGGATGAGCCCCTTCTTGGTGTACTTCTTTGGAGCCCTTTAGGCCTTTCTGTTTGAAAGAAGGAAACTGTTGAGGAGACATAGTGAGTCCTAACTTGCGGAGTGCAAACTCAAGGCTGGGAACAGGATGATGGGTGACTGAAGCCTCCATTTCCATTAAATGTCTGTCCAGTGTGGGAAGCCACCCACATTCTCCAGGAGGTCTTCAGTAGTCAGACAGCATGGATCACAAATCTAATATTTGCCACCATGATTAATTAGAGGAAGAAACCCTTTCTGATCTCAGAAGGGCAAGCCCTGTATTAAAACAGTCACCATCTGACAAAATCTTTATTACAGTCCTACAGATTGGGAAAGGGTCCCCATTTTTCAGACTGAGACAGGGAAAAGGTGGTTAGATCCCAAGCCCATAACACAGGCAATGAATCAGCAGAGACAGCCTCAGGGGAGGATCTAAGGGCTCCCACATCCAGAGGCATTCACTCCTCCCCCGGGTTCTCTCTGCAGTCAGTTCTGACATGTGAGGAGCCCGTGTTTCAAGAAGAAACTTGAACCACAGTCTCTGTACTGTTAATTGCAGACTCTCAGGCTTTGGTTTTGGTGTACCCATCTGAGTCAAGAGGGTTCAAGTAGCTGAGTAGGGCATATCACCAAGCACTTCCTCTCTCTGTCTCTCTGCCTCTGTGCCTCTCTCTGCCTCTCTGTCTCTTTCTCTCTCGGAGTGCTTCCCCTGTCTCCGTCACCCAAAGCCTGAAATCAGGTGAATCACTCGTTCTTACAGCCCTGAAGCCCCATTTCACTGCCCTGTGGATCCTCGCTCCTTTCCTCTGCTCCCACCTGGCTCTTGCCAGTTACTTCCTCAACAAAACACAGGTCTGATCCTGACACTCCACCACTAACACCCTCCAATGGATGGCAACAGGCTCAGGAAAGACCAGCGAGCTCCCGACAGGGCCTTTGAGATCCCTGTAGCCTGGTACCCTTCCCCCACCCCAGCCTGCTTGCAGAACACACCATACCCAGAACAGCGCTGAGCTGTCCAATTGTGTGTGCCCTGGGCTTCCTGCTTCTAGGCTGGTTCTTCTTCCTCCCAGTACACTTCAGCCACCCTTGCCACTTGCCTAGTTCACTTTGCCTGCCAGCTTCTGCCTGTTAGGGTTTATACATTGTGTCAATTTGAGAAGCCTAGAAGCTTAACCAAATGATTCAGCAGCTCTTACATCCTGAGGTGTAGAGGACAAGCTGATAGCATCCTAGGATACTGTTCACTGTGTCAATTTGGAAGGTCAGAAGTTTAAGTGATTCAGCAGGGGCCAGGGTCCTTAGTTTGTAACATTCTCAGCCTGTGCAAGAGGAGGACACCCAGATGGTGTGAGTGCTACACTCACCCCAGGGAAGCAGCCTGCATACAACAAAAGGCAAATGAGAGGGACCTTCAGAGGAGCTCCAGTCTTCACCTTTAGCTTAGAGGTCATCTTCTGGCTTCTGAAACAGACTGTTCAGCTTCTGCCTGGGACTCTTCAGTCTTCACTGTAGACACTTCAGCCTTCATCGTAGATTCTTCAGTGTTCCGTCACAGACTCATCGGTCTCCTACACGGACTTATACGGGACACTGCAGTGAGAACCAGCCCTTGGGCTGGATCCTTCAGCCTCCAGCATGCAGACACCCTCTGCACGCTCCCTCATACAAATCTGCGGCTGACCATTGTAAGCCAATCTTGTAATTTCATATATTTTTGTGTATCTTGTGTTATATCTGTTTCTCTAGTAAATCCTGACTGATTAAAAAACTCCGTGTGAGTATTGCCCAATGAAAGGCTACCCGGGGTCCCAGAGGTAGGGAGGTAGGTGCCACAATAGAGACTGATTGTGGCCCCATGACTCCAGTCAAAGCACTTGACCCATGGTGATGCCCCTGTATCTTCCCATCCCACCCATGAGATGTCAAACTTCTGGCACAGTAGTCATCCATCCAGCATTACTTTCCAAAGAGTCTTGTCCTTGTCACTATGGCTTTGGGGGTGGGATCCAAGAGCATGTGTGTTGGGCAGGTCTCTGTTGTCTCTGACATTTGAAAAGCATGGTTCTAATGTAGGTTAATTTAGGCCAGGGTTTGGCTCTGAGCGGGTTCTCAGTGATGGATCACAAACGTGACTAAAGTCTCTTTCAGAGTCCTCTTAATCTTCTGTGCCTGGCTGCACACTCTCTTTACTAGTTAAAATGAAATAGTAAGTAACAATGCTCTTCTAATGCCAGTTTCATTCCTTTACAAATGTCTCTTTCCCTAGCTAAGGGAGAGGAGAGATCGAAGAGTATTTCTGCTACTTGCTCCTGGTCCTTTTTCTGGTCCCAGGCTGTTCCGATGGCCCAAGTTTACCCAAAAACCTCCCTGACCAAGGCAAGAGACAAAGTCTGAAGGAGCCAGGGACATTTTGGTTTGTTTCAAAAGTTGATACTCTTTGAAGAGTTGCTAATATGAGGAAAGAGAATATTACTCTATGACCACAGAGGCCTGTGACTAATTAGTGCTTGGCAAGTATGAAGTTGTAGCATCAAGGAAGAAAGATCTCTCCCCAGTAAAATGACTGATGACACATGGATGAAGAAGATAAGCACCAACCAAACATCCATGCTACCAAAGGCCCATCCTGTGCAAGTTGTGGGCTCTGTGCTTGGCACACCCCGTTTCATCTAATCTTCTTTATTAGCACCCGTCTCACAAGTAAGGAAACTGAGCCTCAGAAACGCTAATAGGTCACCCAAGGTAACTTGAGGAGTACACAGCAGGAGAAGGGTTAGCAATGCATGTCTCTGCTCCCTAGTCCTCTCTACCAGCTGTTCAAGCTGGTAGGTCAAGCTGGGTAGACCTACCCAAAGAAGGGTAGGTCTCTAGGTGAAACCTGCCACCTGTCTTATAGAGTGAAAGCTGAAGTGGGTCTCTCTGGGCCTCAGCACCCTTTCTTGTCTGTTGTGTAGTTGGATTTCCTGGTGATTTCTCAGAAAGGACCTCCTGGGATGCTAAGGCAGGACACTCACAAGTTCAAGTCTAGTCTGAGGAATTTAGAGAGGACTTAGGGAGATCTTGTCTCAAAATAAAAAGTATAAAGAGTTGGGGACATAGCTCAGTGTGAAGGCCCTGAATTCAGTTCTCAATGCTACAAAAGAAAGGGTCTCACTCTAGGGCCCAAGAACCTGGATTTTCTTTCAGCTTGACTGAGTGACTCTGAGGTTGGGAGATAAGAGACACAACTCCTGTTTAGCCTACATTGCTTTCCAGGTCAAATTTCCAGCTGTTCTTGCAAGTCCTGCAGCACCACAGAAACTGTCACAAGGGCTTGAGGCTGATGACAAAGCAGAGTGCTGACCAAGTTCCCTTCTGCTGTCAACGTCTCACTTCTCTGTTGGTTCACATGCAGAGTTTATGTGTAGTATATCTTATAATGGAGTCCATGTGAGTAAAAGAATGAATAAATATGAATCAATGAATGAATGAATGAACAAATGAACCAATGAATGAATAGATACAAAGCTTAATAATGATAGAGGCTCCCGGGTCTCTCTGTCTCTCTAGTTTAGTAACTGGGGTTTCATTGAACACTGGCAAGTCTTGTGTATGGTGTACTGTGCGAAGTGACATTGTCTCTGCCACAGCCCCGCTTTTCTCAAGACACATGGAGCCACATTGCAGACATGCACATTACTGATTACTTTGTTGGTCTATATTGGTCATCACAGGGATCTCCCCATTGCAAAACTCCTTCCCACATGGCTCTATGATGTGTGTGACAGCTGCATTAAGATCAGGATTTCAGGGCTTGGAAAAGTCCCATTCAGTGACCTCACCATCTTTGCCCATGCCCTTTGAGGCCCAGCAAACTATCATTTGCCTGTAATGGCCAACTCAAATCCCACCTCCTCTGGAAAGCCTCTACTGTCCCCTGGGCAATTTTATCCTTTCTCCTCTGGAGCCCCTCATCACTGCAACCCCAGGATAGCATTTTCCAAGTCATGTGGCTCTGTATCTATCCTTGGTGATCCTCCCTGCTGGGCAATTAGCAGCCCCAAAGCAATGGCTCAGTGAGTCCTTGAGGGAGGGTGGGACTGATGGCTAATGGAATGAGTGAGGGCATAGGCACCTGTTTCTCCTCAGCTAAGCATATTCATTCGTGATCTCCCACTTTAGCTAAGTTCCCGCCTCCTTGCTTCCCTGAGCAATGCCAGCCCATCATTGTGTTCAGCATGGAGCCTCAGCGTGACCAATGAGGCCCCACAATTTTCCTGGTTCTGTAACAGGGACCAGGGACACAGAAGTGAATAGGAGAAGTGAGGCTTTTCCTCATGGAGTTTTTCCCTACATGTAGGTCAGGGCACTACTCACACATAGTGTTAGGTGCCATTTGATGTTTGTGGTTTGAAATCCCTATGAGGAGCAGGATCATGGCTCACTCATCTTTTTACCTACCCAAGTTCAGTACATGGTGAATGTCAGGTACTCAGTAAATGATGGATGGACAAGTGACTATATTAGTCAACTTTTCATTGCTGTCACTTGATACTTGAAATACACAATTTAATGTAGGAAAAACTTATCCGGAGTCTTAATTTCAAAGGTTTTAGTCCATCATTGGCTAGTTCCAAGACAGGAAGTTAATGGTAGGTGGGCATGGCAATGGAAAGCTGCTCACTTTATGATAGCCAGAAGCAGAAAGACCAGGAAGAGAGCTATAGACAAAGACAGAGAAAAAGACAGAGGCAGAGGTGGAGGTGGAAGAAGAGAGAGGAATGGGCTGAGTACAGGGAATACCATCTGGGTCTGAGTTATCCATCCTATAACCTATTTCATGCAACCTTGCCCAAATCCTAAGAGCACATTTAGCTACAAACTCATCAATGGGTTAGTCCATTGATAAGGATCGTGGGACATGATTTTGTCCCCTTCCAAAAGCCCCACCTCTGAACACATGTACCTCTTAACAAGCATTCTTATGTAAAACTTAACAGAGGGTGAGCAGACAAACACAGATCATAAGTCCAGTTCTGCTCTTTTCCTCTATTTCTGGGACATATCCAGGACCTGGGACTAATCTGGAAATATATTTTCTAAAGTTTCCAGAATCTTGGGTGGCACCCTGAGCAATGAGCACCTGTATTCTTCAATATTTTGACTTAAGACAGGAAATCAACAAAACTCTTTCTATGTGAGAATGATTGTGTGTGTGCACCTCCATACCCCATACCCACTCAAAATTGTCACCAATTTATTGGTGAAATATAGAAGTATGTCCCATGGTCAAGAATTGCTCAAGTGAAGATTTAGAAATCAAAATAAAGAATAGTAACTGTGTGCAACATTCTGGGGCCACTTTAACAAAGCTGACTGCATGCATACCACATACCCAAATACACACATGTATGTGCACACACATGCCTACTTGGGAAGCAGTCTCACTTTAATGCTCAAGACAAACATCAGTTCATGACAGGGAGATAAACCAGGAATCCATCTTTATCTTTTTTCAGTACTGCCCTGAAAGACATGGAGGAAACCAGGGAGGTAGCAAATGTTTTGACAAGCCTAGACTCTCTTTGGCTCTCAGTATTTGCATGAACTCAAGAAAAAGTACTTCACCTCCCTGACCTTTAGTCCCTTTGTCTGAAAATCAATAAAGGAGTAAAGTAGGAAAACATATTCCATCTCCTTTCCTTCACTGATGCTTGTGTGGTGTGTGTGTGTGTGTGTGTGTGTGTGTCTATGTGTGCATATGTGTACAAAGGCAAAGGTTCTGGAGACAAGAGGAGCTTGCAGTATGATAAACCAGAAGTAAAGAGAGGAATGAGCTTCTAGTGTGGGCACAGGGGTTGGGAGAACAGTCTAACCGAGAGCCTACCACCTACAAGCTATGTGGCTGTAATAAAGTTATTTGAATTACTGAGCTCCGCTTCTCATAAAATGGAAATAATATGACCGTATCTGTCTTCAAGATATGTAACTGTCAGAAAGCTCTCTTCTAGACCCTAGTTTCAGGTCAGCAATGGCCTAGAACCCCTGAGTTTTCCAAGCCAATAAGGTGTGAGTACTAAGCTCAAAAAATGAGGTAGCAACCTCCCAAATGACAAAAATATAAAGACAAAGTTACTTCTGCATTGAGATGTGGAGCAGATGAATTTATTAGCTACTGCCAGTGGAAATTTCAGGCACTTTACAACTGACTTCAGCCCCTACAAAGTCTGACCATCTGCAGCAACTTTCATCTGGCAATTTTACTCCTACATACGTTTGCCTAAGGTATATGCTAGAAAACTCTTAGCACCTCTGAAGAATAAATAAGTGGATTAGCTGTGGAATCTTCACATCACAGTGCATCACAAGCACTGAGCACACAACCTCTACAACCATACAGCATCAATTTCATGAATTAACCCCCATAAACAATATGTAGAGCTAAAGGAGACAAGAGCTAGATTCTGCGTGATTCCATGAAATGAAAAAAAAAAAAAGAAAAAATTAATCTACACTAATAGTGTTAGAAACAGATCCTAGGGCTAGTTGAGGTAGTTAGGTGAAGTGAAGTAAAAGGGAAGCTGCTGGAGGTGCAGGTTACCATTAATATCTGAGGATGGGGGCCACACATCTGATTCTATGTACATTCAGTTTCTGAAATTCATCAAGCTACACATACACTTAAGTAAGGTATATTTTTCTGTACGGTTTTTGTACTTTATTTTTTAATAAAGGAAGACAGGAAGAAACAAAAGGGGAAAAAAGAGAGAAGGGGAGAGAGGCATGGAGGAAAGAAGGAAGCATTTCATCAAAGGAAGAGCAATAAGATCGATCACTTACTTTTGTACAGAAACAATGCAAAGTAGAAGACAATGGAATGACATCCTTAAATTGCAGAGAGAAAATAACGGGAAACCAGAATCCTATACAAACAATAAAGGCATTTTTATAAAGAAGATGATGAGAAAGTGTTTGCAGGAAAACAAAAATAGAATGATACCATAAAGACTATTCTTCAGTCAAGAGGAATTCAATACTAGAGAGAAGTATGGAAGTGACAGAGTGAAGAAAGAAGAGCACCAGAAAGGATAAATGTGAAAGAAAACTGACTGTGCAGAGTGGTCATTATAATTCATGTTTTTAAAAGTAAGTGTTGGACAAAAATGCCAAGAAATCAAAGAAAAGAGCAACAACAGTGTTGTAGGGCTGTGGATGTAGCTAATGATGTAGCACCGGCTTAGCATGCACGAGGCCCTGCGTTCCATCTCTAGCATCCCAAAGAAAAAAATAGAACATTGTTGGTGTCGCAGAGTTGCCTGTTCCCTCTCATGCGTGGAGAAAAGGAGCATGTGTTCCTCTAAGAATTTCCATGCAAGCAGCAATCTCCTCTGCTGAGATGTGACTGTGATGCTGGCTGTCTAACAGGTTTGGTGCTAGGGCTGCACAGGAAGGATGCATTTTTAGACTTCTCAAGTACCTGAAACTTTGGATGCTCACAGTCTAGAAAACTGCAAATCCGATAAACAGATACATGGTTGGGACTTGCACCATATCCCTTCTTTTTCAAAGGTTCTGTTCCCAACCACTTCATTACAGAAATGTATTCTTGATGGGAAGCTGATGTCAGTCTGCCATGCTGGGATTGGCCTATACACGCTAAAGATATTTACATATGAATTTTCAGTATCCCTGAGTGTATAAGTGAAATGGTTATACTTATAATGTCACACTAATTTAACAGTGTTATTGCCCACTAATTGGGTGAGAAAATCAAGACCTAGAATGTTTTACACTTGCCAAAGATCAGAAATCCAGAATGGGGTAGAGTGGGGCTGGACCAGGCCAATGGCACCCTTCCCTTCTCTTAGCCAAAGCAAAAGTACCACAAAGCCCACATCCTAACTCCACTTACCAGGAGTATGGAGTACACTTGCTTTTGAGGCCTGTCTATCCATTGATAATTTGGATGATTTCAAACCCTTGCTTCACATAAAAGCATTGGCAGTGAATTGGGCAGTGAATTTCCAGCTACCTAGTACTTCTCAATGTAGAGCACCAAGAATTTCTGCACCTCTGGGAATAGGAGATAGAAGGAGAGTGGAAGAGAAGTGGAATTGTATATTAAAAGAAGAAGATAAAGGAAGAAAAAGACACAAATAATCCCTAAAAAGGGAGGGTCTGGTGCTGGTACCTGAGTCCCATGTGATCAAGGTGGCAACTCTGTACCCAGATACACACACATGTAAAAATGCACCTAGCTTTGCGTGCCATGCACATCACACCAGATAAAACAGGACACATGGAAAGAGAAAGGGTCATGGCAGTGTGTTTTTCTACCACAGGCCCTTTTCACCACCAGTCTGAGTCCATCATGCTTTGTCTGTTTTCATCAGCTGAGCATTCCTGTGTGGAATGATTCACAGTTCACAGATGAGGGCGCCTGCCTTGCTGCTTGTCTGCACAAGCTCAGTCGGTCTGCTAGAAACTCTCTGCCTTTTCACCTGAAAGTGATTCACAGTCAATGAGGTTGTATGGAATCCTCTGTCAGCCATGATCATGTAGGGGAGGGACACATCCGTCTCCTTGCCCTTGCTTCCCTTCCCTTCCCTACCCCCCATGCCTGCTTGTCATGCTGCTTGGGGTGAACTGCTCGGTCTGCAGTGAAGTCACCCACATGCCAGCTCTACTGCTACAGAGGACTCCAAGCACAGGGTGCCCAGGGCTGCTTTTCTCTGCCTGCTGCTTCTGCTTCAAATCAGCTCTGAGGATGTAGGGCTCCTTCTTCCTGTTCAGTGGGAAATGGTCCATGGCAAAGTCAGATTAAAGAACATAAAACTATGTCAAAACTCCAGCAGGAACTGTGGGGGGGGGAGCACGAGAGAGAGACAGAGAGACAGAGAGAGAGAGAGAGAAAGAGAGAGAGAGAGAGAGAGAGAGAGAGAGAGAGAGAGAAACATTTTAAGTCTCTTTTATCTCAGAGCCTTGCTTTTTCTGCTGAGCTGCTAGACTGAGCAGAGGACATAGACAAACGTGTTTCCATTAAAAATGTTCCTCAAGTGGGTAATCTGTGCAGGATTTGGAAGAGCTGGCTTGAAGAGGCCAGAAATTAGGGTAGAGCCTTGCATTATTCAATAGCATAAGCCCCTGCCCCAACTTCAGACTCATCAGGGGTGTTAATGAGATGTTTGTTGAACAGGCATAAGCAGGGAAAAGTTTAAAAGTAACCCCTCTCTATGTACTAGAGCTCAATCCGGGTATACCTAGGCCTAACCAAGTCAATTCTCAAGTTACCAACTAATTACTGAACTCTTATTATGGATCAGAAAATATTGCCTTCATTGCTTCCTTCTTAATTCAAAGGCATGTATCTCTTAAGTTCCTGTATACACTGAGAACCGTGCTCAGCTCAGTTACTGAATCAGAATTCAGGCCCTCAAATAACTCTGCAAGAGGGCAAACAGCATGACAAACAAGATAGGGTATTCTCATTGCTGAGGCATGTGTAAAATGTGAGAAGTCGTCATGGCTGGGCACTTGGAAGAGAGGCAGGTAAGCTGCAAACACATTTCAGTGGAAGCTCAGAAGTTGAAAAGAGGTAGGAGACCACGAGAATTGGCCAAACTCCACTGAGTTCCTGGCATCCAGTTGGTCACTATTTCCACACTGTCAGTGCTCACCAAGGCTGTTTAAAGGCAGGATTTTTTCTCCTTTTGAAGATTAGGACATAAACACTCCAAGAGGTGAAGATGACAAATTCAAGATCACTGAAGTAGAATGTAACAGGGTCATGGTTTGAATTGTAGCATTCCTGGTGTAGATAGCAGAGTATAGGGTAGAGGAGGATTGGTGGGGTTAGAACCCAACCAAATGGCATGTCCTGCAAAGAATCTGTACTTTATTCTCAGGTAAGACTGCAACTCAGCAGCCCAGAGGCTACTGGGATTGTGACGAGTCTTTTTTAAAAAAACTGTCACTTAACAAATGTGTTTATGGAGATATAATTCACATACCATAATTTTCATCAACTTATAGAATGAATTCATCAACTTTAGTATATTTGCACATTGGACACCTCCCACCATGAACTACTGTTAGACTATTTCATCCCCATAAAAAGAAACCCCACACCCATTTAGCAATGATTCTCCATTCCTACTCACAGCCAGCCACCAATCTGAGCTGTGTTTATACAGCTTTGCCTCTGCAGGATATGTGATCAGCTGTAGTCTTTTGTGACTGACTTCTTCCAGTTAGCATGATGTTTTCAAGCTTTGTCCATGAGTTAACATACATCAATGTACCATTTCCTGTTATTATGAATAATATTCCATTGAAGAGACGTACCAAATTTTGTTTATCCACTCACTAGCCCATGGTTGTTTCCATTGTTTGACTATTATGAATCATGCTGCTAGGAACATTCACGGGTAAGGTTTTTATGTGGATTTATGTTTTAATTTCCCTTGGGTGCACACCTAGGAGAAGAATTGCTGGACAACTCTCTTTAACACTTTGCAGAACTGCCATATGGGTTCCAAAGTGGCTGCGTCATTTTGTGTTCCCAGCAATAATGAGGGTTCCATCTTTCTGATTGGAGTCACCCTACTATCTGTATAAAACAGATTTCTCATTGTGCTTTTGATTTGTATTTCAGTAATGACTAATAATATTAGGCATCTTTTTGTGTGTTGGCCATTTAGATATCTTATTTGAAGAAACAGTTAATCAAATTTTTTATCCGTTTTAAATTGATTTGTTTTATTAAGTTGAAAGAGTTCTTTATATAGCCTGGGCACCTCAGATATAATACTTTTTAACCTATTGAAGCTTGTATTTACTTTCCTGGTGATATCATTTGTGGTTCCATGATGAGGTGTCAAGTACCTGTCCAGCTGCTCCATTAATGCTGTTATTCTTGTTCATCTCCTTTTCTTCTTCCTCCTCCTATCCCCCTTCTTCTCTCTCTCCTCATCTTCTTTCTCAAATGACCTTTGTGGATTATATTAGTTTACTTACTTGTTTTATGCAGAGACTCTTGTGAGTATCATACATTCCCTTGGACAAGACTTCTGTATTTGAAGTCAGGATTCTGTGCATGATCCTGCTGCCCAGGAAGTGCCGCCACTGAAGGTGGCCAACAGAGCCATGGGCCAAGAAGTCAGTGTGCTTTTAGCCATGTCCTCAGCGGCCCGTAATCCGTAGCAGTGAGTATAAGCCACGGGAGCAGACAAGGGAAGGTCAAGGCAGCAAGCCCAGGGACTCTTTTCTCCACCCCAGGCACATCTTTTTCACACTGAGCTTGCTGTAGCCAGATAATTTTACTTACAAGGGACACAAGCTCACGTTAGTTCAAATGCAAGGGGAGGGCTGGGGACTTAGCTCAGCAGCAAAGTGCTTGCCTGGCAAGTAGAAGGTCCTGAGTTCAATTCCCAGTACCAAAAAAGAAAAAAAAAAAATGTAAGGAGAAGGAAAGTAATTCAATGGACAGGTGTAGTTTCATTTATATAACTGAAAGAAAAGTTCACCAACCATGTCTTAATAATAAAAAGAACAGTCATGGCTATCAGCAATTAAATTATACTAAGTAATATTGCGATTCTCCCATGGATCTGTCATTATCCTAAGAGTCTTATGTGTTAACTTATTGAGCCCTCACAGTGCTGCTCATAGGAGATGCAATTAAGATCTTGATTGCACAGAAGAGGAAGCACAGACTCAGGGAAGTTAAATAAGGAACCAGAGGTTACACAACAGGGAAACTTTGGAGCTTGATCTGAAAGAGCAAATCCTGTCTCCTTCCTCAGGGAAGCAAAACACTAGGTCAAAGAGTGATCTAGATAGGGAGAGATAAAGCGCAGTTTCTTCCAGTAAGTGTTACAGGTGACAGGCTTCACTAAGGACACTACCCCACAACAAAGAAAGGGGCGTGTCCCCTGACTGATAAGCTCTCTGGATTTCTCAGCTTGAGGGACAGTCTTTTCCCAAAACAAAGGCCAGAAAGGATTTCACATTGGAGCATTATAGAATAATAAACAGACAAATAAAATTTTTGTTAATAAAGAACAAGAATTCTCCCATAACCCTCTCATTGTTTGAATAAACAAGAATAAAGGTTAATATGTCAGTATATATTTAAAAGCATATTATTATATATGAGGCAGCTTTTGTTCATGGAAAAAAAGCATTTAAGGTTGATTATTATATTATGAAAATCAGAATATAGTTTTCCATAGGTCTTTGGATCCAACTTGCAAATCCATTTAGACTATTTTTAACCATTTCTTTGAAGAAGTCTCTTGTTGAACATTGCAATAATATCTTTGAACCTAAATATCTTTGAACAATGAAGCCAAGTGACATATTCATTAAACCCCCTCTGTTGTTTAAACTAATAATAAACACAAAGTACTGAAAACATTAATAATAAGTACATTTACAAGCAGAATGATTTTCAGATTCCTTTAAACAATCAAATATAGTAAGTTTTATAATATTTTTGTAAGTTTTCTTAATGAAAAATTAAATGTGAATTAAACAGCTATTCAGGTATATTTAAAGTATCATTATAAGACTAATCTATCTGTAATACTTCAAATGACTTTTAAAAGACTTAAATATCTAATGCTGGCTGGTTCTCACCCACGGAATCATCTCTGTGATTTACACTGCTCTCTCTCTAAATAATTCTAATATTTTTCAGAGTGGGAAGGGACTTGGTGCTAAACAAGCACATATATTTAACACCATAGGCAGCTTCGCCCTAAACCTGTGACCTCCAGAGACTTCCATCCAGAACCCTGGGGCTTATGATAATTTTTTAATTCATTACAGTGGCCATATTGAGCCCTTTTTTTCTACTTACAATGGCAGCAGAAAACTAAAGGTCCACATTTGACAGATGGGACTAGAGTTTGCATACTTTACCCTGACCTAGTTTTACAGATCTAATCCCTGTACCTGGAACCACAGACTCCTTATCCTTCTCTAATACCCACTCCCCAAGCATCCTGTTCCCAGAAAAAAAATTGTATTTATCAGCATTCCACTAAGTTAGGTAATTAGGAGTGGCCTGAGAAAGAGAAGTAAGCACAAGTGTTGTGCTGTGGGAAATCTGTAGGAAATGTCCATAAAGGCGAATTGCATACTCCTGTTTTCTGAATGCCTGTACCTTCTGTACCTGACACCTTTTTTGTGGGTACTGGGAATCAAACTCAGGACCTCACGCTTGCCAGGCTGACTGGGAAAAGCAATGGTGGTGGTGAAGTGTTCAGTTTTATTTATGCAAATCCGATGATGGTATCTGCAGGAGTTAGAATTAGGTTTCCTTGAACAAAATACAGAATAAGGACTTAACTGTGTGGATGTTCAACTCCCCCTTTGACAAGTCCTGAGAGCTGTTTTACTGCTTGACAGAAGACAGTCTTCTCGTATTTGGCTAGAAATTTCACCAAATTAACACCTAAAATTTGTGGCAGGATGTCATTCCCTGCTTCAAAAAGAGGCCACAGCTCCCATGCAAGGTAGATTTAGTCGCCTTCAAAACCATCAAGTGCAAAAAACTAGAATTAGTTTATATTTTACGTGAGTCTACAGTTCATAACATGTAAGTCAACACTGCTAAAGTGTCTCTTACATTGATATACATAAAAACAGCAATGGGTAATTTAGTGAGCACTTACTAGGTGACACAAAACCATATTTAACCTCGGAAGTGGTGCTGAAGGTTAATTTTCTCATTGTTTTTATTTTAGAAGCAAAGAAACTGAGGCCAAACATCTTGCCTAAGTTTACATGATGATTCTGCTCCACAAGCCACAAAACCATAGAGGAGCACCTTCAGTGGGAGTAGTGCTGTGTAGTGTATCAATTATCAAAATGAAAAAAAAAAGGCAGACTTAGCCTCAAGGAAAGTTAATCTATTAAGATGCATAAAAACGCAGATTCCATGTATAGGCACATCATTTTTATTCTTATAAACATGGAAACCTTATATGTCAAATTTGGGTATTTATGCATAATTTCAACTAAACAAAGTAAGTGACTCTCTTTGGCGAAACCCTTCTGTCATGGTTTATGTCGGTGGCCCCCAGGCCTCATGTATTTGCATTGTGCATTTGTGATTGGTTCATTGTCTAATGCTTAGATTGGTGGTGTCAGTGCTACACCCTTCCAGGGGGTGGAGCCAGGATGTGATGTAATGGCAGGAAGAAGGTGTGTTTCTCTCTTGCTGGTTCCTGCTTGCTGTTTGCACCCGCAGTGAACTGCGGCCCGCCATGCCACCCTGTCTTGGAGCCAACTGAGTATAGACTGAAACCTCCAAAAACTGTAAGAAATAAACCTTTCCTTTCCCAACTTTGGGCATCATTGTCTCACCGACTAGTGAAAAGTAACTAAGACACCTTCACAACAAGGCAAAGTAAAATAAAACAAAGCAAAACCAGGGGGTTGCAAAATCTACCTTGTTACCCCAATGTTAAGGTCATCCCATGGGCACACATGGTCAGAAGGAATTACAGATCTTACCCAGAGAGAGGAAGGTGGCCTGGCAAAGCCCTGACATTTGGCAGTTATGAAACTAATTTTCTACTCTCATTTATAAAACATTTGCAGAGATGTGGACAAGTACAATACACATAGGAAAGATACTTAAATTAGTAATGGCCATCATTTATTCAATGCTCCCTAAGTATCTGGCACTGAACTAGAAAGTGTTTTATATGTGAGATTTCTTCTAAATGACACTAAGGGGACAGTGCATGGTGCCCACTTGGCAGATGAAAGCCTAAGACTCAAGTATGCAAAGCTGTTGCCCAGCGCACCTGCCCAGCCACCTGGCTCACAGGTCAGTCCAGGCCTCTTGGCTTCACTGTTTCATGCCCACAGCAGGGCTGGGGTTGTCTTCACTAGGTGACCTCTTGCTCAGTCTCCAAGGATAAAATGCTTGGGTGTTTTGTTTTTAACTAAGTTTACTGGTACATTTTAGGTACACATAATGATCACTTTCATCACAGGGAATTTGTACCTGTACACAAGATATCTTTATTCTTTTTCCCCCATTCTCTTCCCCTTCCTTCAATCCCTCTTCCATTATTTATTTACAAAAGAGCTTTCTTTTTGTTTCTCCCTTCTTTTATTTTTCCTTTTGCCATTTTCCATTTCCCTGCCTTCTTTCCCCCCCCTTGCCTCCCCTCCCCCATTCCTAGTTCCCCTTCCCATTGGAACTTTTTTTTCCTCTTTCACAGTATCTACTATGCACTTTGGTCCTTACTGACACTTTTGGTTTCTCACACCAGAAAAACAATGTGGTATTTACATGTGTGTCAAGTTTATTTCATTTAAGAATACAGTCTCAAGGTGCATCCATTTACCTAGAAATGGCTCAAGTTTATCCTTTTTTATGGCAGAGTAATAGAGAGATAGATAGATACCACATCTTCTTTATCCATTCATCAATTCATGGGTATCTGTGCTATTTCCAAGATTGAGCTATTACAAACTGTGCCACTATAAATATGGGTGTGCATATATTGCTCTGGCATGATACTTTCAATTTTTCTGAGAAGACACTAGGAAGGGAAATAGCTGGATCAAATGGAATCTCTGTTTTAGTTTTTGTGAGGAATCTCCACACTGATTTTCATAGTGGTTGTTCCAGTCTGCACTCCCACCAACAGTGGAAAAGTGCTCCTTTCCCCCCACAGCCCCACTGGCATTTGTTATTGGCTGATTTCTTGGTAATAGCCTTTCTTTTTGGAGTGAGGCAAGGACAAGACAGGAGGTATCACAATCCCTGACTTGAAATTACACTATGAAGCTACTGTGATAAAAACAGCATGGTACTGACCAAAAAAAAAAAAAAAAGATGAGGATCAAAGGAATAATAGATCAGAAGATGCAGAAACAACTCCAGACATACTCAGTCACTGTATCTTTGACAAAGGAGCCAAATACCTTCACAGGAAGATAGTCTCTTTAATAAATGATGCTGGAAAAATTGGCTTTTCACATACTGAAGATTAAAATTAGACCCATATCTCTTACCATGCACTAAACTAAAATCAAAATGGGTCAAAGATCTAAACATTAAACCAGAAACACTAAATATGCTGGAAGAAAGAACACATGGAACTCTTGAAGACATGGGTGTAAGCAAAGACTTTATGAACGAAACCCTGATCATATAGGAACTATCACAAAGAATCAACACCTGGGATCCCCTTTTACTAAAAAGTTTTTGCACACCAACAGAGTGAAGAGACAACCCACAGTGTGGGAAAAATGTTTTCTAGCTGTTACTCAAAGGACTACTATCAAGAATCTATAAAGATGTAAATTAAAATACTCAACGCAAAAATGGGCATCTGAGTTGAATACTCACTTCTCAGATGAACAAGGTAGAAACAGTATGTAAATATACAAAAAAAAAAGTGTCAGCATCGCTGGTCATTTGAGAGATACAAATTAAAACAATGCTAAGATTCCTTCCGAGTGTTCGTTTTTTTTAAGAAGTTTGTTTTTAAACATCCTTAAACCATGACACAAAACATTTTTTTATAGCTAAAGAGCCTCATGATTACTTTTACAACAGTGAAGGTAACAGGCCTGTGATCTCGGGCAGATTTTAAACACAGTAATTGCATTCTGCCTCTTTTGACTATTCCCAGGTTGACTCATAGACCAAAAGGTTTCCATCTGCAAAGACTCTTACAGATCACCCAAGCCAGGGGTTTCAGTCTGGGAAGAGTCCGCCCTCAGTGCAGTGTGAGAGGAAGCACAGAAGAAGTTAAGCTGGCTTTGTTTACCTGCCTGGACCCTGCACAAGCCTGTGCTTCTCCTCTGCAGCACCTTTCACCATGACCTGTCTTCCTTAGTGCCACAGCTCCAGGGAGCAGACCAGGAGATGATCCTGAAGACTATGTATCCCTAATATCCAGCCCTGAGCTAGGCACAGAGCAGACATTCAATGACTATCTGCTAAATCCACGGGTGCCTATGGGCGTCCTGTGTGGAGTCCCTCACGTCCCATAGAACATAGCTTTAAAATCCTGTTTGAAATTAACTTTCTAATTATACACACAAGAAAACTAACATCTCTAAGTATGGTCAGCCCAGCCTTGCAGCCAGATAATAATAGCAACCTTTTTAAAAAGACAGAATCCTGAGCCCAGTGCAGGTCCACTGACTCAAGACTCTGCGGGAAGGCTGGGGGGGGGGGGTGTTAGTTAGAATAAATCTCCTGAAGTCATTCTTGTGCACATTAAAGTTTGAGAAGCGGGACTCTGAGGGTTCCTTTCCTGATACCAAGAGGTAGGTAGAGGCTCAGAGAGCTGATATCTTTCTTCTGCATGGCCAGATCAAAGAACCACTGCCTGCAGGGGCGGTACCTACAGAGAGCCTGCCTTGAGTAAATGATTCATTCCATAGCCTTTACAGAGAATAGCCTTTTCTCTGGGCTCCTTCCCGGGCTCTTTGCATTTCCCACAATATCTCCAGACCATTTCACTCACACCTGGCTTCCACCACCACACCTGTTGGCTGAGAATTTAGTCTGATACCCAATCCTCAAAATGCCTGAAAGCCTGTGCCTTTCTTTAAACAGTGACATAAGCTCTTTGCCACCTCTCCTGTGGGTATCCACATACTCAACCAGCCTTAGATCAAAAATAGCCAAAAAAATTGTATCTGTTCTGAAGAAGTACAGACTCCTTTGTGCTTCATTGCCTAACCAAGGCAGTACAACAACTATTTATATCGCATTTATACTGCAATCTGGAGATGATCTAAAGTATATGAGAGGATGTGTGTATGTTCTAGGCAAATATTCTATTTCGTACAAGGGATTTCAGCTTTGGCAGATTTTGATAATCTGAGGGGGTTTCCTGGAATCAGCTTCTGTGGATAATGAGGAATAATTACAGGATGAAGTGATGTTACGTTACTTCTGGAGCTAGCTTTAGACCTGTGGCGTCTACCTGATCCTGTTGGAAAACTGTCTCAGAATCTAGCTGTCAAGCTGTAAGAGGCTCCAGCCCCAAACACAGGTCACACAGATGTGCTCCACTGGACAGAACCTATCGCGCCCAGCCTTCGCGTCAGCACACTCCTGAGCTTACAGTCATCAGTGAAGAACCCTCAGACATATCAGTAATCTTCAGTTTCCTGTCTTCTCTGAATGGGGGAGCTGAGATAAACCATTCTGCTGAGTTCTGACTGAATCCCTGACCCCCTGAACCCATAATCACAATGCAATGACTGCCTTATGTGTCTAATGTTGGCATGGTTGGCATCTGAGATTGGTCGCTGGAAATGAGCTGTGACTGAATGTTCCACAAAACGTTGAAATGTAACTTATAGAAACAGTGCTCATCTCTTTTCCTTCTTCCTGGGAGCTACCATATTTTAGAGACTGTCCTATCCACCTAAGTGTCAGGACTCGATGTGGGTTATAGTAACAGAGAACCTCAATAAGAAAAGGACTAAGTATTGTCACAAGTTTTCTCTCACAAGTGATCCCCAGATAAGATCCTGCTGTCACCAATTCCACTGCTCAAAAATGCCCTGAGGGATTCAGATCTCTCAAGATTTTAACTTTGCCATCAAAGACACTGTTCCCTCTCTAGATACCGTTTAAAGCAAAATGAAAATAATAAAAAAAAAAGTGATTCTGTTGACGGAAAATTCAAGAGATGGACCCTGGGGACAAACAATGTCACTAGCAATGCTTCTATCTGCCCTGCTGGTGGAAAACAAAAGTATAAGCTCCAACCCTTCTTCAGGCCCATGACCTGTCTACTTCACCACTTCAGAAGCACATCTACATATTTGTCTCCCTATCTGGTGGTCCAAATAGGGATTAAATCTCACTCCCGAGCCAATTTCTGGCAAAGAGATTAGGGTGATCATGAGTGACTGAGACTAATGAGCTGGCTTAGTGCGGATCTTGGGTCTAATATATGTGAGTAATATACATTGCATGAGTTCTGCCAACTAGTTTTGCTAACTGAAGTGCCCGCCAAGATTCTCAGGTGAATTATGAGGAGGAGGTGCTTAAGGCTATGTGCCGTACATCTTTCAGTGCAAGACCTCCCGGATAGCTCTCCTTGTGCAGGGTCACTTAGGGAGTGGACATAAGCTACTTGGGGAGCCTATGCAGGTTCAATTGGTTACCTGTGACCCTGAGGATGGGGCCTGTCAATCTGATTCCTCTCCTAGAAAACCTAAAATAAGGAGTGGATCAACAGGGAGGAGTGATGCTAAGTACAGAGGGGCTGTCACAACAAACCACACAGAAAAAATTAGGAGCTGTCCCAGGACTTAGCAGAGAAGGCCTGTGGACAACGAGGGAACAGAGACACACAGGACATTCACACAAGCATGGAGAGACAGACAGATGGAAACAGCAGTCTGTCCTTCAGTTTCCCAGTCATAGCTTCATTCTTCCCACCCCAAGCTCACTTTTTTTCCTAAAGAAACTTGAGTTGTAAACAACTTCAAGAACTGAGGAAAAAAACCAAACTGAGGACAGCACTGTGCAAAACACAGACCACTATGTGCCTGGCCCCTCTGCACACTTCCCCAAACAGCCAGGCAGCCCCACCCTTCCCTGAGCAATCACTCAAATGGGACCAGAACCCATTAGGACCTTGCCAAGGAAAGGGGTAGGACTCAATCAATTTCCTTAACAGTCATTACTGAGAACAAGGCTGGAGCTCTGAACATGTGGGAGGTGAGCACTGAATCAATGTCAGGGCTCCTGGGGGACCCGCTGGCAGGCACTCCCCACCATGACTGAGACCAGCTGTTCTCCAGCAGGGTATGCTGGGAGGCACACTCAGGGGCACAGAAAGGAAGGCAGGCACACACCTCTATATCCAGCTCACTCCTGGAAATGCTCCAGGTGTCAGAAATACTGTTTGCAGGAAATATCACAGCTAAAAAAAGGGAAGAAAAGAAAACAGAAAGGATGGAAGGGAAAAGGAAGGAAGGAGGAAAGAAGGAAGACAGGACTAGGGAGAGAAGCTCTCTCTGCTTCCTGGGTAGAAATGTGTTAACAGAAGGTAAATGGGTCAGAGAGAAGCAGCCTTGCCTGGGTTAACCCACCAGACTGGCAATAGATGCATGTGAGGTTCATCCTGTCATATAAATAAGGAAGTGTTTTTCACAGCATTACTTAACAGAGACCTTCCATCTCACTGTGGAGTCAGCCAGGGGACCTGCTAAGAACTCAGGGATGCAACTGAGCTGGATGCAAACTGGAACAGCTGGACCAGCTGGGGATACTTATTGGCCTGCTGAGAACTTCTCTCCATAGAATGAACTAGGATACAGTAGTCTTAACATCAGTACAGTATTCTTCCATTCTCCTTGCAAGCAGTGACACTTTTGCTAATCCATCCAGTATCTGAGGATCTACCACGCAATCAGCCAAGGACTGAGGTCAGCAGGCAGCCATACACAGCACACTCCCATCCACAGCAAGCCTGGCTGCACAGTGAGGAAGAAGGGCAAATCAATGGCCCCCAGAGGTCCCTGTGAGGTCAGCAGCGTGGCCGCCCAAGTTATGATTCTGGTGGCGAGTCTGAGCTGCATCTCTGGGTGCTAACAGTCTCAATGATCTATGCCAGAAGATGCTTCAGGACCACGCTGAAGAGGGCCAGTGTGGGTGCTCCTGGAACTCTGCTCTCCTTCTCTCCGACAAAGCATTCTGGAGAATGTCAGGCCCAGCAAAGTCTCACTAGAGTTTCAGAAAGAGCAAAGCTCTTTCCAGGAAGGTCAGATCCTCTCTTTAGCATCAAAACCAAAACCTGCTGGTCGGATAAGAGGGTTCAGTGCAGGTCTCCCAAACTCCTGGTGGCAAGAAAAAGACCAACATGACACCCAGTGTCCAGTGTGGCCAGGAGGAGGCTTGCATATCCATGTTTTGTTCTCGCGGTTTCTCTGAATACCTCTATTTTTCTTCTCCTTCCCTTCCTAGTGGATAATACCCCCTCCCCTAAAATCCAGTTCTCCTCTCTCAGTATCCTTCTCTCCCTGAGGTCTTTCCTGGCACTTCCACTTGATCCTCTAGGGCAGGCCATGTGCCCACATGCCTGTGCCCACTCTGGCAGAAGTCCCTACGGCAGAGCACGCAGCAGATGCGACATCCAGTAGGAAGTGTTCTGTGTGCACTAAGTCACTTCATGACTACAACCCCCTTACCAGACAGGTGCTGATGAGGAAAACAATGCACAGTGATTCAGGACTAGCTCATGTCCATGCATGGCTGACTGGGTCCCTGGCCTACCGCAGCTGTCTGCTCAGAGAACAGCTAGCAGGGCTGTGCAACTCGACTGCAAAGGGCTCACGCCTCCCATTGGAGCAGCGAGCATTGCAAGAGTGGACGAAGCCCTGGGCACCCTTTTCCACTTCACATCCCACGGAAAAGTTACCAGAGCGGTCGGGGGTCCCATAGAGAGGATGACAGCTAAAAAACCAGATTTTTTTAGAAATGCCTCTTAAACCAGCATTCTGCCCTAAAACAAAATACGTCTCAACAGCTCCCACGTTCCCCAAAGAGAGGGAAACAAAACCGAATTTCCAAACCCTGGAGCCAGAGCCCCAGGCTGCGTTAGGGCCGGCTCCTGCCAGCTCTTCCGGCCCAGCCTCGCCCCGCTCCAGGGCTCCAGGTCTCGCAGCAGCCTCCTCCTTAGGGGGCGTCCCCCGCGGCGGGCGGGAGCGAAGAGCCGGCGCTTGGCCTCACCAGCCCCAGGGCCCCGCCATGCTCTGCTCTCCGCCCCCCTAAATCCCACCTCGCGTCCCGCGACCTCTGAGGAAGTCTGTGGCTCGGCCCGGCCCATTCTCTCGGTGCGCGCCCACTGCCTCCTCCTCTGGGAGGACCCCGCGAGGCCCGGGCCGCCCGGGAGCTCTTCCCCAGCCTCGCCCGCGTGCGGCGGCGGCCCGCTGCGGAGAGTTGCGGAGCTGTCCCCGCAGAGCTTCCCTTCGGCCCGCGGCCTCCAGCGTCTCCCCGGGCCGGCGGCTTCTGCCCATGCCGCTGCGGTCCACGTGGCTCGGCAGAGCTAAATTCGGCTCGCTGGAAGCCCCAGTCGGGGAAGCCGAGCCGAGGAGGGCGGGAGGGGCGCGGGGCGCCGAGGGCGGGCGCGGGGCGGAGGAAGGGGAGGGCCGTGCGCCTGGGAGGCGGTGGCCGGGCTCGGCGCGCTCCGGCTGGCCGGCGAAGGCGGCCCCGACCCGGTGGCCCCGCCTCCCACTCCCGTTACTCCCGGGGGAAGGTTTCCCGAGACCGCTCCCTTCCTCACCCCGCCTCCCGCGGCCCCGGCGCTAGCCTCCGCCTGCGGAGCCCCACTATGCCAGACAGTTTCGACACTTCGCAAAGACAAAGAGCCCTCACCCAGAGGGAGACCAGCGAGGAGAGACAAGCCGAGAGAGGGGAGTCGGAGGCGATGTGAGCCGCGCGTGGGGTGAGTATTCGCTACCTTCCCGGTGCACTCTCCCGAGCCCCCTCCCTGCCCTACTCGGGGAACTCCAGCTTGTTTCCAGCCTGGCGAGCGTGCGCGGAGCCTGCAGCTGCTGGGGTGCGCGGGGGGCTGTGTCCGCGCGACTTCAGGCACTAGCAGTTTCGCGTGTGTGCCCGGAGCGCAGGGGCGATTGTCCGACCTGGGAACCAAGGAGTGAGAAGGGGACCAGGAGGCTGTGACAGCGGAGGTGGAACTGAAGACCCCGCCCCAAGAGGAAATAAAACCACGGGGGAGACCCCTTTACTTGCCGTGGTGACCATTAGGGTCTCTGGGAGAGGAAGGTCGCCAAGGAGGCTCGGGCTCAGGGGTGTTTGCGGCTGACCAGAGGAGCTGCCAGGGAACCTAACGGCGGTCAGGGCAGTGGTTCCCGGAGCGGCCCCAGTGACACTGCGTCCCGGACCCGGGTGGGTCTCACTAGCCCGGGCCGCCTTGGGGCGCCATCCGGGGTAAGCAGATCTCAGGCGCCTTGGAGTGAACACAGGATCTGGGGCTGGGACTCAGCCAGGACGCGTGGAAACAGCCGGTGGTCCGGACCAGAGGCCACTGGGAGTAATATCTGGCGGAGTCCCTGATGCTCTGTGAGCAGGCGCAAATCCAGGAAGAGGCCGTCGGCGCCCGGGACGCCTCCAGCTTGCGCCGCTTCAGCTATGGGGGTGGGGGGTGGCTCCTGGGACTGGGCAGCTGGACGCGGAGTGGGGGAAGAGGGTAAGACGAGGTTTCGGGTGGCGAAGGGAGCATGGCAGGCGTGGTGGAGAAACTCCCAAGTCCGTCCCAGACCCGTTAGGCGCCGCAGCTGCCAAGAAATGTGACAAAAGTTAGCAACTTGTGTGCGCTTCCTGCGCAAGTGACCCGCGCGGGCAGGGTCTGTCCCTCTTGGGAGCGCACATTCTCCGGAACCGTGGTTCTGGGCGAAGCAGCTTGGGGCGGTCCAGCTCCTTCAGAACCCGGACGGCGGCGCAACTTTGGACTCCTCGTTTCTCTAGGCTTGCGTATCTGAGCGTGACCTTGCAGGAAAAAGAGCGGCTGAACTTGGGGTAGGCGGTGAGGCCGCGCGGGGGGGAGCAGCTTGGAGAAGCTGGAGCGAACCAGAGCAGTCCCCCGGAAGGGGCGTCCTGGTGGGAGACAGCTCGAGTTTCTGCTCCCTCCTACGTGAGGGTCCTGCCCGCTCTGCGCCCGCCCCGCGCGGGGATCAGTGGGGCCCGGAAGCGCGCGAGTGGACGGAGACTGAGCCGGTCACAGGGTCTCACCGCAGGAGACAGCTGTGACCCTGAAGGCAGGGACAAGCTAGCAGTGTCATATTTGCTGAGCGCTCATGTGCATTTCTGGGGACTCTTAGCCTCTTCCTTGCACGTCCCTTGCGGGTCCCCACGCCTAGCTAATTTGTGCCTAGATGGTTCCCCCGGAGACAACGAGGGCCCACCCCCGCTCTGCGGTCGTGTGTGGTGGCGAAGAAGAGGCGGATGGAAGGAGGCGCAGCGGAAGGAAAAGGGCCCCAGCAGAGAACAAGGTTGTGTGGCATTGCTGCTCCTGGCAGGTAGTAGGAGCTAACCTTAGGTTTTGGGGGAAATCCTACAGCGGGGAGCATGCTGGCAGAGGGCGCGAGGCCCCTAATCCCCTTCCCTTCCCTATTGCGACTGCTGAACTAAAATTCGTGTACCCAGGCCAGTCCTCGCGGCTTCTAGCTGTGCCTTGAGCACCTACTACGTTCGTGTTCTGGTCCAGGTCTGCTGTTAGAAGCTGCGGTGTCCCCGCTGGTTTTCTTCACCCAGCACTGGCGAAGCGAGGCCTGAAAGCGCGAAAAGACGAGGTGCACTGCCCCCTGCTGTCTTCTCTGGGAACCGGTGCTTGGCTCCGCGGTGGGCCACAGGAGCAGAGGCCCCTGGCCTGGAGTCCCAGCGCTGCACCTCCCCTTCCTGCGCAGCCAAAGGGATCCCGCCATTATCTCAAATCTCCTGATTGACATGCGGGAGTGGAGATCAGCTGTGCTCCCTGCCTCTGCCCAGATCGGGGTGCTGAGTGAAGAGGGGGTCCTGTCGTCTCCCTTGCCCTATCTGCTTCTGATGTTGAGCATGAGACAACCCCCAGCCTCAGTTTCCCCATCTGTAAATTAGGGTGGTCTTACTATCTCCACAAGCTGCCCTACAGGACAGAGATCATGTGGAATTGTGTGAGTGTGCGTGTGGGTTTGTGCTGTGTGCTCATGGGTTCACACTCGTGTGTGTGTGTGTGTGTGTGTGTGTGTGTGTGTGTGTGTGTGTGTGACCTGACTGACTCAGGTCTAGGAGACAGTTTTTTCACATGGTTTCTGCTGAGGAAAGAAAAGAAGGAATGGACTGAATCAGGGCCGCTCTTCCTGACTTTCCCATGTCCCCAGTCCCGCAAGCTGAGGGTTGAGCCCTCCTTTAGTTTGCCTATGTGGCACTGTCCGGGCTAAGGTGAGCCTGGGCTGAGCAGGAGCTCCCGGGGCAGGAGGCCACAGCATTCTCAGGAGGCTGGGGAGACAGAAACTGCTGCTGGAAGTGATAGCAGGGGGTCTCTTGGGGGTATGGACCCTCACCTTCTTCTGAACTGCTCTTTTTTTGTTTGTTTTGGTTTTGGTTTTGATTTTTGGCAGTACCAGGGATTGGGCCTTAGCAGTGAGCTACATCCCCAGCCCTTTACTGTTTTTTTTTTTTTTTTTTTTGAGACAGAATCTCCCCAAGTTGCCCAGCCTGGGCTTGAACTTGTGATCCTCCTGCCTCAGTCTGCCACCAAAGGCTGTGTTGCTATTTTCCTTCCCTTCCCTTTCCTTTCCTTTCCTTTCCTTTCCTTTCCTTTCCTTTCCTTTCCTTTCCTTTCCTTTCCTTTCCTTTCCTGGGATTATAGGCCTGGCTGCGCAGCCATCATGCTGGCTGTAGGTAGGACAGTGTTTCTGCCTCCTTCACCAGCACCCCAGCATCCCAGACAGTCACCAGCCACCCATAACGGTAGCCTTTGGTCCCCAGGTGTGGGACAGTGGATCTGTGTGTGGATCCTTCTGAGTCCCGGATGCTCAGGGCAGTGTGGGGACTTGATGCCAATGGATGACTGTCTGCTCACCCCGCAGCATCTCCCCAGGCCAGAGCCTGGCAGGCGGATTCAGCAGGTGGCCGGCAGGCCCCCAGGAAACCGCATGAAGTGAGCCTTTGTGAGCCTCCTCTTCAGTTTACCTTGCTAGAGGTTTGTTAGGAGGTTGTTGGCTCAAAACAGGGCTGTGCTCTGTGGGATCTGAACCTTAACTCTCATCCATACCACTCCCACACCGCAGAAAGCCTCCAAGAGACAAAATAGAGCATGCCAGTCATCGTGTCCTTATGCAGTGGTCCCTTGTCCTCAAATAGATCCCAAGATCCCTGGTGAGTGTCCAAGACTTTGGATAGTGCCAGTCCTGTATGCAAAGGTGTTGTGTTTTTTTCCCTGCATATATATAACATGATAAAGTTTGATTTATAAATTAGATTCCAAAAAAGATTAACAGTAACTAATAATAAAACAGAACGATTATAGTATTAACTATACTAAAGTTATCTAAAACTTATCAATTGTTTATTTCTGGAATTTCTCCATGTACTATTTTCAGACTGAGATTGATTACAAGTGGCTGAATGTGGAAAGTGAATCTGAGGAGAGATAAAGGGCACTGCTGCTACGTGTTCCAGTGAGTCCTGCATGTGTACATACGTGTGCACACGGTGCAGGCCTGCACTGGGAGAATTCTAGAGGAAGGCTCTCATGTGGCTTACTCCCCTGAGTCGGTGTGTCACTGTGTGCGAATCTGAGAACCCTTACCTGCTCTAATTTGGTCTGAGGAGCTCAGACATGGCCCTCACCAAAGCCTGCATTCGAGTCTCGGAGCCAACGCTCAATTTCTTTGCAGGCTGGCACCCAACGCTATTTGGGGCTCTAGGGCTCGGTTTCATTCTCTGCAATCTGGAAGGCGGTGTAACTGCTGGTGACCTGTGGCCCGCAGCTCTGTGTTTGTGCAGATGGCCCCTCGTCCTTTATTGAGACACCCACTGCCCATGCCACAGGCACCTCCGCCTTACTTGCTGTGTGGCTCAAGGCCTTTCAGGTACCATACTTATTTGGAGAAGTCATTTTCCAGCAGTTCTTGATCATGGGTTTTACAAAATGTTCTAGAAATTTCAGATATCATCACAGAGAGAAGTCTGTAGGAACTCCCCATATTGCAAATAGGAACCAGGGTGACCCTGCCGGGGCCTTCCATCTGTGTGCTGAAAATGACCTTAGGGTTTGATTTTTTCAGCTCTTTTACTTTAATGAAAAACTTTGAGGCTGCAGAGGGGGTAGCGCCAGGACTGTGGGTGACAGAGACACAAGGCTAACATTTTGTGTTCCTTCTTCTCAAAGTCACACTTTTTATACCTGTAAGAAAGAGTTCATGGGGGCAGAGCCTCAGTGTGGAGGGGAACACTGAGTCAGAAAGCCCCAGGAAGCCCATGAAACAGCACTGGAAATGAGCTGGTTAAGGTAAAAGGGACCCCCTGGAAGGAGCAAAGTCTAAGGCCTGGATTGGAAAAACTGCTTTCCACATTCCTGTGGGCTGTGCATTTGTAAAATTATAAAGATTCTTTATCCCTGGGGTAAAATCCAGCCAGAAGAGAGGCCTAAGAAGCCTTCTAAAGTGCTGTTCCTAGTTGCTGTGTGTGTGTGTGTGTGTGTGTGTGTGTGTGTGTGTGTGTGTGTGTTGGGGGCTCTGTGGGGTAAAGTGCTCTCCCCCAAGAGCTTGGGCCACAGGACTGAGCCTGCCTGGTCAGCAGGGAACATAATTTGAGTCAAGTTTAAGGTGTTTGGAGCAGACTCTGTCTATCCTGGTTACCACCCAGATTACTGGTAAGGGGTTGGGTATCAGGATATTCCCTTGCCAAAAAACCCTTGGTCTGGAACTCTAAACTCCTGGGCCTCAAGCCTGACCTGTCCATCTGGTCCTGGCAGAGGCCGTTGGACACATCTCATAAGTCTGCCCCTCCTTGTCCTAACTGGGGACAGAAGGGTAAAGTCTCAATCTGTCAATATCACAGTGGTCCACAAGACAGGACACATGGACATGCCTTACTGAGGACAATTTTAGTAACATCTGCTTCTTACTAAGTGTTTAGTGTGTGCCTAGCAGTGTCAAGTGCTTTAAATACCTTAGCAGTCTCATCAGTGGGAACCTCTGTGGAGAACTGAATAAAGGACCTATTTTCCGAGGGCGTCTAGGAACCTCAGCAAGGGATGTGTAGTACATGGATCTGATCCCCACCCTGGGGAAGAAGCAGAGAGCAAGGAGCAGGGTAACCATTGGAGGCGTTAACAGAGGGTCCTGGAAGAGGAAGGGAGACCCTCCCAGACCCTCAGAGTCCTGCCTGCTCGTCAGTCCCCAGCCTCCAGGAGCTGAGTCCCCAGCTGAGGCAGGGAGCCTTGCATTGAGTCTCCTGAGGGCAGGCCCAGTGGAGGCAGGTCAGAAGCTGGTCTGGGGGTGGCAGGAAGGGGATCACGCACATACCTGCTGTCACATCGATTCTGCACCAGTGCTGGGCAGGGGTAGGTCATCGGTCATTGGATTCCCATTGGACAGGTGACAAGCCTAGAAACTGGAGTCTCTCATCTAAGGCCACCCAGCTGGTAGAAGGCCAGGCTTTAACCCATTGTGCCTGACAGCACCTAGTGAAATGAACGCAGCCAATGTAAAGTGCATAAAGTGTAAACATAGCACCTTTGTTAGCCAGTTTTCTGTTATCATGAATGTAATTGTTGTGCACTGCAAACATATACAAAGTTAAAAAATACTCCAGGCTAGGTGATTTGTACAGCAATGAAGTTTATTAACTCAGTCTTGGAGCCTGACAGTCTACACAGCACGCCACAGTGACTGGTTGTATCCCCTTAGGGCAGAAGGCACTGTGGTTGGGATATGTGTGGCACAGATCATGTGGGGACCCAGGAGGCCAGGGAGTGGGAGGAGCAGTCCTGTGACCTCCTGCTACACTCCATGTCTTCCAGGCCCCACTCCTCTTAGCTGCAGTCTGCCAGGGAGCAAGTGAACCACATGCACACGGGTTTCCATGGGGGCCAAACTATGCCCAAGCCAGGGCAGCCCTGAAGTTATTGTCCATAGTGTCTCAGTGCCGAAGGAGAGTAGCTTCACTGCTGAGGTTTGCCTGCGTCCCGTCTGAGCCTTATCGGGTACTCGTCAGTGATGAAATTATTTATATGCCTCAGTTTTCAGAATATGCTTTGTACAGCTGATATGAAAAGTAAACAGTCTGTTCATTAAGGAGTCCATCATACATCCTGCTGCATATGAATTGTACAATGAATGTTAATTTTCATTCTTGAGGTCAAGATTGGGACAGGTTGGGGTGGAGTTGGGCTGTGCTCTAACACGACCTTTTCTTATTGGTCTATCCAGTATTCAAATAGTATTGGAAAATTTGTTTGTGAAGAGTTTTCTTTGTTCCAATTAGTCTGAGGATTTTGGGAACATTTCTCTCTGTCTCTGTCTCTATATAGCTATAATTTGTGTGTATAATTTCTCCTTCAAGATATGTAACAGTAATCTAATGAGTAATGAGCCTACAACCTTTCGTAGAATGTAAAATAAGATTAAAAATCAGGATAATTCAGAAAATCAAAAACAAAAGAACATTAGTTCCAAATTATTTGGCAGAAATCAGAAGGGATTTGCAAATGGCTTTTGGAAAGTTCAGTGTTCAAAGAAATACTTTCTCAGAATTTCACTTGGTACAGTAAAAATAAAACAAGACAACAAAAAAAAATCAAAAACAAAAACAAAACCCAAACTCACTGTAATAAATTTTGCTACATTCAAAACAAAACGCAAATCCATTTGAGTCCACATTTAGGCCAGAGTGACTGAAATTTCCTTTCTCATACTTACTTAGCAGAGAGCTCTCAAGAATAGCACAACCAAAGCAAACCCAGCTATTTCTCTAACTACAAAGATGGAAAGATTCCAAAATCTTATTTCATGCTCAACAAGCTGAGAATGACTCCACATGAAAGATGAAAATCCATCTAATTGGGCATTTACCTTCTCAGAATGAAAGGTTCAGTGGAAAGAAAAGAAAAAATAAGTTTAAAAAAACCCCCAAACACAAAACAACTCTTTCCTTAGGTCTTTACTAGACCGGGGCCCAAACTGAGTCTCTTGAATCTGCTGGACAACAAGTGAGGGCTTCAAGTCCATCCCTCTGTTCCGAGTACCCTGGCCCTGACACAGGGCAGAGTTCCCAGTGTTCTGAAGGCCCAGACACCCTGGAAACAGAGACCTGAGCAGGCACAGCCATCACCCTCTGAGGCCAGACACAGCTGGCCCTCAGCTGAGCTCTTCTGGGCTCGGGTGGACAAAAGTCCTCCCTGTTTCACAGATGAAACAAAGAATCTCAGAAGAGAAGTGACTTACCAAAGCCATATGGCTCCAGTGGCATCCAGATCGTCTGTGGGCCTGCAGTTCCCTTGGCTCTTAAGTAGAGGGGCCGCTGTTACACCCCAACCTTCCTAAGGCAGCCTGCCAGACTCCACCCTGCCCTAGACCTCACAGACAAGGAGGCAGGACCGTTGCTGGGTGACTTGCTCAGCATTCATCCCTGTGGTAGGAAAAGGCAGAGTTGGTCTCTAACCTGGAAGCCACTGTTCACCCCAACACCCTAATGCCTTGCTGTTTGCACCTTACCCCAGGCACTTCCACTGCTCTGCTGAGTCTGAGGATGGTGAAAACCAGGACGACATGATCAGTGTGCCACTATAGACAGTGCATGTGAAGTAGGTCTGGATGAGCCAGTACCAGACGCAGAGACAGAAGCAAGCGTGGGCAGGAGCCAGCTTTGCCTCAGGGGGCCCTGGAGCTCAACACCCAGGGCAGGCTCAGACAGGGTCAGGGCAGGGTGCAAGGGCCCCCTCTGTGAAAGCCAGGTGCCATCACGGGGATCCTGCAGAGAAGGGCTCAAGGAGTAACCCAGAGGTCCTGGGGATGGTGGCTCCCTGCTGTGAGGCTACTCTGGGTGCTTCTCAGGGAGATGTCAGGGCTGTAGGACGCAGCCAGAGCCATCAAACCAGGGCCGAGACAGACACGAGTGGGGATGGGGAGAGAGGAGGAGAGTCTGTGGGCAGTCTAGGGCCAGCTTGCACAGCTTTGGGGGTGAACTGATGAACCAGAGTGGACAGAGAGGTAGCTCTAGGCAAACTCAGAGTGGAGTCTACACTCTAGGTCTTCTAGAGTGTCATCTGTGTGCACATGGCCTGCCATTCACACACCTCACTTTGCCCAGACCAGGTGGCATGCTCTGCTGTGCTTCACAGTTTCTCATCTCTTGGACATTGTACCCCTCTAAAGTCTGTGTTCACACTTCTTTTCTAATCCTATTTTACCAGTGTGGACACAGGATCGGAGAAGTTAGGTCAGTGAACTGAGGTCACATAGTTAGAAAGAGGAAGAACTGGGATTTGTAAGTGCTCCACTGCTGCCCAATGCCCACAACTGCTCAGCACGCTGTATAATTCACGGGATCCTCCTAGGTCAGCAGATCATGGGGAAGCCAGGATACAGGACAGCTTCTCTGAGGGGGTCACCATGCCAGTCGTGCCCCTGGACAGTGAGCCAAACCAGTCCACACCCATCCATGTCCTGTGTGGCCCTGATCACAGTTATTTAACACCCCATTTCCAAGGTTTCTCCCCACTTGCTGCCTCCCAAGTCTTAGACCAGCAACCTCGTTCTCCCAAAGGCTGGGGCTTTGTTGGACATGAAATGTTCCCTGAAAGCTCATCTGTTGAAGGCTAAGTCCCCAAACAATTGTGCTATAGGGAGGTGGGGCATGATATCAGTTAAGTTATACAACTGAGCCTGTGTCTTTGAAGGGGATAAGATATTGGGACCCTGATCCCTTCCTCTGTCTGTTCTTGCTTCCCGACTGCCAGGAAGTGAGCAGCCCCCTGCCTGCCTGATGTTCCTTAAGGTGGTTGGGCTAATCATAGACTGAACCCTATGGAACCAAGAACCAAATAAATCTTTCTTTCTTGAAGCGGATTTATCTCAGATATTTTATCACAGCTACAGAAAGCCGACTAACACAAGCCTGAGGAAAATCTGCTCTCTGATTCACATTTCAGGCTGGTTCTATGGGTTTGTTTAGCCCCTTGCAGTCTGGCTGGATTTTGAGATCTGTATTTCCATCCCCACATTGCTGACTGAAAGTACTCCTCGTTGGGCTTGCTAGCATACAGTGAATTCTGAGAGCCCTGCAGTGTCTAGGGATTGAAGCAGGCATGGGAGCCACCGTGACCCTGCAGGAGGTTTTGGCGACAGGGCAAGTAGCAAGACTGGGAATCCTATTTGCACTCAGGCCTGCAAACTTACCTCACCTCCCTGATAGATGCCTCTTGGGGGTGACTTGGTTCCAGGAACCCGGATAGTAAAAGTTGTTGCAATACTGGAAAATTCCCTTTTAATAACACTTCACAATGAAGAGCAAAGTTTGTTTTTCTTGTTACTGGAAAACACTGTTAATCCTACCACCTGGTGGAGGGTCTGTTGAATAAAAACTGTTGCTTGGGAAACATATTAGCTGCCAAGAACAGGAATGTCTTTTGTGGGGCATATGACTGGTTGTTTCTAAAGCATAATCTTACAAATTTATAAGGCAGTCTTTTGGCAAAAACGGAAATTAAAATGAAGCAGAGAGATTAGGCAGGGTGTGAGGTGGTTCTCCTGGCCACCCACCTACTAGGAACTTCAAATGAAAGACATGCCTTTCATAATGGTTGCAGAATGGGTTCCAACTTCAAGCCTGCTGCTATTTTTCTGTCTACCTGTGACAGGGAAAAACTCTACTAAGCAACTGCAAGGTGTGAATGACAGGACTTTATCATTGAAACTGATCTCGGTACAATGCCAAGTAGCCAAACTGGGAGAAGAGATGGCCCAGCCCTGGAGCCACTTTTGGATGTGGGAATACTTAAGACCCTCAGATGGACTAAGAAACATGTCATAAATTTTAACCCCCAATTGGAGCGAAGTAGGGGTGCAGTGAGACCATCCACTGATAGCAAGTTTCAGAGGTTGTGTATTTAGATCATGTGCAGCCAAGAATTATAAAATCTTAGTGTTTGTAAAAAGCCTGAGCGCAACAACATCCCCAGCCTTAAGCTGGAAACGCTCCAGACAGCCCCACTTCTGCTTCCTCCAGGAAGTCCACCTCATGGGACACTCCAGGACAAGAGGAGCTTTCTAACCCTCAGAGATGCCTGAGAGCTAAGGGCTAATGTGTGAGGTAGAGAATTCACCATCACAGGGAGTATTCAAGCAGGTGCAGGATGACCCTATAAAGTCGGGAAACTAATCCAGCAAGGCTAAATGAAAGGATTCCAGACAGGATTGAGGATGGTGAGTGTTGGTAGGATGCTCGGAGCATGTACTTAGCAATGTTGTTCCAATATCAGCTCATTTCTCCTCAGTGGTGTTATGATCCGTGTTTTATAGATGAGGAAATGGAGCAACAGAGGAATTGAGCAACTTATTCAAGGTCACAAAGCTGGGAAATGGCAGAGTCGATATTGTACTCAATGAATCAATAAGTGACTCGGAGTGAATAACTGGAGTCTGTGTGTAGAAGGTTAAACATGAACACAGCTCAGGCCCTCTACAAACGCTAAGATTTTATAATTCTCGGTCTCACGTTATCCCAATGTGCAGCCTTTATACCTCGCTATCGCTGGATGGCTCACTGCTCCCCCAGCCTGTCCCGATTAATGGTTAAAGTTTATGACGTATTAAAAAACTGGCCAGACCAGGCCAGTTCCTGCTCGGCTCCTTCCCAGCCTCACAGCTCTCTGCCCTGCCTCCTGAGTCCTTCTGTATGTGGGGCTGCAGGTTCCTGTGAGGTCCCCACGGTGCTGACCCCCAGCACCACGCTGCATCTTCTTTGACCTCCCCCTCTTCCCTCGGAGCAGGCCATGTCGTGTTGGCTTCTGTCTGCAGCATTGGCATCTGTCTGTCCTCTTCCTTCGATGTCCATTCACAGAATGCCACCACACCTTGGACATACTGTCTTCATTTCACCTTAAATGAGGCTTTGAGACCACTGCGACCGTGAGTACTTCTATGGTTAAGATGAGGAAAGCTGGGGAAGCTGCCCATTGCCTGAAAAGCCCCTCCCCACCCCAGGATGCCCCCAGGTCTGAGGGGGGCGCTGTTGCATGCCTCCTTCCTCATCTTACTTTGTGTCTGCTTAGGGACCCGAAGCAGCTGGACGCATGCTTGGCTTTGCAGCACCTCTTCCCATCTGCCTGCCTGTGTCTCCCTTCGCTTCATTCCTGGGAATCAGAGAGGAAACCAGAAAAGCAAGGTCCCCCACCCCAGACACATGCTGAGGATGGTGTTTCAGAGGGCTGTTAAAGGACAGTTAGTGATGTGTTCTGGGTTACCTCACGAGGGACAGACAGTAATGTCAGCTCTGGCCTTTGACCCAAAGTTGCTACGGTCAATGAAAGTTTTCTCCCTTCTCTCTCTTCTTTTTTCCTTCCTTCCTTCCTTCCTTCCTTCCTTCCTTCCTTCCTTCCTTCCTTCCTTCCTTCTTTTTCCCTACACACAGCATCACATTCAAAAGCACGTAGCAGTGCCTTGTTACTCAGGTTAGTGGTGGAACACCCATATCTCACAATCCCTCTGGATCCCACAGGAATGATGCTGGGTGCAGAGCAGTACACGAGGCTGAGGAGGAAGGTGCTCACCCTGCACCTCATGTCCCCTGAAGGGTCTCCAGTGATCACCACAGTAAGGTCAAGGGGCCTGTCTCCACGAAGAGAGGGTCGCCTCTTGAGCCTCTGGCCCCCTGCCTTTTGGCTTTGGGATCTGGAGCAGGTGACTTCTGCATCATAGGGAAGAGATAAATAAAAAAACAGGGGAGGAAGAGTGCAGAGAAGACAGGATTCAGGTGGGGGCTCTGAAGAGGGCAGTGACACCTTCACCTGCATCGATGAAAGGTGGACATGGGGCCCCATAGGAAGCCCGCAACCAAGCTGGCACCTTCCCACTCCCACATGTGGAGGGGAGAGAGCCTGGAAAGATCCAAATGAATCCGAAACAGCCTGCATTCTTGCAGTAATAGATAAAATCAGTGTTTCCTTGCTTATGCAGAGCAAGGTGAGTTCTCAGACCTACCGTGTGGTCACAGTTCATAATCAAGAGAGGTCCTGATGCCCTCTTGTGGCTTCTCCTCTGCTTCTGCTGCTGGCTTCCCTACCGGCATGCTCAGTGATGCTTCTACACCTGCCTCATGGGCCCCCTTAGAAGCTCCCTGGAAGCCAATTGCAGGGATATGATGTCCCTGGGAGAGGTGTCCCAGAGAGGCACAAGATGGTCCTACTCATAGCCTGTGCATTCTCTGGGCTTTACTAGGTGCCCTGAGCTGAGGACAGCAGAAAGGGAACACTTGCTGATCTTTCTTCATAAGCATCCCAATCTGTTCTGAGCTCTAGTTATCCTAGAGATCCCATACGGCCAGAGACTTTTATCATTCCATCAACTAAGAAGAACTCAGTACTGAGTGCTTAGATGACTTGCCTGTAACCTGATGGCCCAGCCATCCTCCAGGTCATTATTTTGTTTGTCACTATGAGCAGCAGGCAAAGGGAAGTACTCCTTTGTCTTTTTGATGAACATCATTGCCATCATATCCGCTTTATGGGTGAGATAAGCTGAGACAGAGAGGTAGAGTTAAGGCTGGTATAGCAGAAATGGGATCTAGGGGATGTAACCCTCCTGCTGAAGACAGAGTAAACTGTTTGTCTCAGTCCTGCAGGTGTGTAGTCACTGCCCCACTGCCCAGCTACTTGGGCTGCCCATTGCACTACTGTGCTGAAAACCTATTCACAACAGAGCAAGAAGTGCTCCTTACACAAGGCTGGGGCCATGAACTGGGGATCAGATGGGGTTCACTTCAAGGTCATATTCTGTGGAACTGTCTCTGGATGCCACTGAGTGTGCAACTCCTAAGCACAGATGTTGGGAGATTGTGTTTAACATAGCCCTGGCTTGGACCCTCACCTCTGCCCATTTCTGTGTGGCCTTCTGTATAGTCCTGTGAAATAAGGCTGAGACTACCACCCTCAGAGCTGCTGTGAAGACTGAGTAAAATCATGAGCATGGTGCACTTAGTAGGATTCCAGGCCTCCCTGTCCACACAACAGTCATGGTGGCCATTGTTCAGCATAACACTTCTCCCAGGAAAGCAGGTAGACTGGTTCTCTCAGTCCTGCAGGTGTGTGGCCCTCAGATTCAGAAATCCACTTCATCATGAGAAACGCAATGTGCGGAACGCATTTCAGTGAGAGAAGCTGCCAGTTAAAGGATGGCTTTCCCAGCCTCACAGGCAAATGTGTTTCTCCCTGAAGCTCTGTTCACTTGCAGTTGCAAACCAGTTTCTGGCAACCCCTGGATCTCTTGGAGTGGATGTGACCACACCCAAGAAATGGTTATTTGGCTGCCTGTTCAGCTTCCTGGATCTCAGCATTAGCACTGTCCTTTCTGGTTTCTAGTCCCAGAATTTCTGCCCTTAAACCCAACTCTGAGGCAGGTCAATGGACACTTACGCAGACTTCTCTGCATTGCCTCATCATCCCTCACTCAGCTTCTCTAGCTGCCCTTGCTTCCTCCTTCTGCGGTTGTTGTTCACTTTGTAAACTGACCTGGCCAGACAGCCTCAGTGTGATCTCATTCTCCACAGGCATCGTGCTTTGGACAGGATTTCTGATGAGGACACCACCTACCTGTGCACTTACAGTTTTCCACATGGTACAAAATGTTAGGGTTCCTTGTGTCTGAGCCGGTGTTCCTCTCCCAGAAAGCAGGCTTCTCAAGAACAGATGCTAAAAGTGTACTGTTGTCCTTGCCAGGGCAAAGCACAGTATTTAGCCCAGTCTAAGCCAAGCCTTGGTAAATGCTCATGGGAAGCAATCAGCTCTGTACTTTTCAGTTGAGTTAGGAATTAATTTATATTTCAGGATCCAGTATTTGCTAGTCATATGACCTTGAGCAAGTTATGTAATCTCAAGCCTCTGTGTACTCATCTTTAAATGATGAAAATGCACATGCAAGGATCATTATGAGGATTAACCGAGCTTTTGAGTAAAGCACAAAGGACTTAGTTTAGCATAGTGCTAGTAGTACTTAAAAATCTCATCTGCTGTTTGTACTACTAGTTGTATTTTTTTATTATCAAAGTGATTTCCTGTTAGGTTTTTTTTTTTTTTTGTTTGTTTTGTTTTTTGGGGTTTTTTTGCTAATTTTTTTACAACACAGTCCTGGATGTTGAAGTGAACTTTAGCAATGACTAAGTTTCAGAAAAATTCTGTTTTTGTAAAATCACACAACTTGACTGGACCAGCCTTCTCTGTGGACACACTTAGGAGTAAGCTGCACTGTTTTAGAATGTGCTATGCCCACACTACTCTGAGGAGAGATTTCTGTAATCCATGAATGCAATGATAGTATTCAGCCAAATTCTATGATAACAATTGTTCAGACAATCATTTTCTGCTTGGAGGGGAAAAGCTATGATTTATTAAGCAAACTGGCTGTGCTCCTCCAGCAGTCATGTTGAGTTTTATTTCTAGTGCCCAGCCCTACTCCATGAAGGAACAAAGTTGGGGAATGAAATCACCAGTGAGATTTATTGTATTATATTGTGCAGTAGAAAAGAACATCAGATGGCAAGAGAGGTCTGTGAGTGGTAGATGGACTAATAGGGCCAAAGAAAAATGATGTATGCATCCACAACAGGCAAAGTAAGAACATAACTGCAATTTGTCTGACCGGAATTTAATCTGTGCTCCAGGCAGAGTTGAAAGACATTTTCCTTGCTTCAAGACTCTGTGGTTTAGGTCTGACAGTTCCCTACTTAGGTTTTAGGCTGTCTGTTGGGTGGATAGAAATGAAGGAGATGAGTGGGCTGATGTAGGGTGAGAACAGGATACCACAGTAGTGGGAAGAACTCAACATGGAGTCTGAAGCCACCATCTACAGCTCAACTGTACTACTCTCCAGCCAGAGGACAGAGAGGGACCTTTTGTGGGACATGGAACAGCTATCTCTGTGAGACTTGATTGTTCTTGATTCTTGCTCCTGAATCACAGGAACGTTCCTAGACCTCATAGAAGATGGGGCCTATAATGGTTGGTACATTGTGTCAACTTGGAAACTTAGAAGCTTAACTAAGTGGTTCAGCAGGGACAGAGTCCTCACTTTGTAAACATCCTGAGCCTACGCAAGAGGAGGGCACAGGCATGGTGTGGGTGGGTAGCCTGCATACAGTATAAGAGAGGAAAAGAGGCTTTCTCTTCCCCCTTTTACTCTTGTTGCTTTTGCTGTCTAATGCTGCCCTGAACTGTTGACCCTGTTCCATGCTGCCCTGCCTTGGAGCCCGCTGATTATGGACTGAAACCTCCACAGACTGTGAGCTAAATAAACCTGTCATTCCTTAATTTTGGGTGTTGGGTAATTTGTCTTGGCAACGAGAGAAAAGTAACCAACACAGTGTGTATTTCTGATTTGTCTTCCTTTTATGAATCTTATGTCTGAACACAGTACAGAGATGTTTCATTAGTAAGAATTTAGTTGTTTTCTTAATCAGAAGCAGTCTCAGAAAGGCTAGGGAAGTGACAGTTAATATAGGAAGAAGCATAGCAGTAGGACTGTACAGTAGCTATGCTGCCACATGGTGTTTCAGAAAAGGTTTCCAGGACATGCGTTAAAAAATAAAGGCAAAGGAAGTAGAAGCAGCTAATTAGACTGTTTCTGGGATCAGCATAGGGAAGACAATGGCATCATTGCCTTCTCTGTAAGTAATATTCCAGGGCTGCACTAGAGAAGCTGAGAAATTGAGATTGTGGGAGGTAAACTACACTCTAGGTGTGAAGATCTGGTATTTAAAAGCCCCCTGGTTTCTGACCACTTGGGAATTGGGATCCAAGGCCATTGCCAATTTACTTTTCAAAAAATCTGACTCAAAGCCAGTGAAAGAACTGGCTCATAATTTTACATGACTCCAAAGAGAGTTCTGGGCTTTAACTGACAACTGCGTGTTCCAGGCTGAGGAAACCCAGGGTTCCATTAGGAGCAGGACTCCATGTTAATCACCTTCTCACATTTCCTCCTTATGCTTTGTGGAACAAGAGAGTCACAGTGAATATCCCTAAATAGGCATATTTAGACATACATGCAGGTTTTATCTGATGATTATTATTAATTGTTTAAGATACAACTTGCTTAAGGCCCAAACCCAGGAATAAATTATAGACTAGCCACATTGCAACTGGAACTTAGAGATCCATCTCTTGCTCATTTGTTCATTCATTCATTCACTCTCTAACTCAACAGTCATTATAAGTACCTGTTATACCAAGGCAGTCATGGGGCTAGGGGCAGCAATAGTAAAGGGCAGCTCCTGTTTCACCCTAAGAGTGTAAGTCTAGTGAGCACAGCTGACAGGGACCAAGGTAATACATGATGCTGTGTAAAGCTGTGTTAGAGAAAGGACCAGCCTGGTATGGTGGTGCATGCCTGTAATCCCAGCACTCTGGGAGAGCAAAGCAGGAAAATGGCAAGTTGGAGTCCATCCTAGGCAATTTAGTGACTTAGAGAGATCCTGTCTCAAAATAAAAAAGGGCTGGGGATATAACTTAGTGCAAAGGCCATGGGTTCAATCTCTAGTACTAAAAAAAATAGAAAGAACAGATAAATGAACCTCTGAATGGAGAAAACCTCTAGGAGCTATGGACATCCTAACATCCTGGCTCTAACCCCAGCGTAGAGTTTGGAAGGGCATGAGTCAGAGAAAACATCTTGAGAGTGAGATTCCTGACTTGCTTTACACATTCTGTCATACAAGAAGTAGTAACTGACTTTCTCCCACATGCCAAGCTCTGTGCTGGGTGGTAAGGGTGACACGGTGGCAGGGGTCAGACACCTGCCTACCTCCTGGGGTTAACAGGAGAGGAGTCCCAGCCATGTAGGAACTTGCAGGGGCAGTGCTTGGCTTAGACTGTGGTCCTCAGGGGGCGCTTCTTTTAGGAAGTGCTCTTTATGGTCAGGACCAAGGATGAGTAAAAAGTACAAGAGGAAAGAGGACAAAAAACGTGTGAGTTGGTGAATGAGGGAGGTCTGGTCATGAGTGGCAAGGATCCCTCTGGCAGTTGCTCAGAGAGGACTGGCGTGGTGTGTGTGGTGATGGTGGGTGGATCAGAAGTCTGTGATTCCCACCTCTTCTCCCATGAAACAGTAGGGGGCTAGAAAGCAAGAAAGTTATACTGTGGCTTTCCATTCTGAGATACACAGTCTTGACTTTCTCTCTGGCCACTTCTGTGTCATTCATGTAAACATCCTGCCCCGTCAGCCAGCTCCAAATAGAATCTGTTTATAGTCAACATCACCCAGTGCATAGTTTCCAGAACCAGCCTTAGATAAATCCGGGGTCTTCCGTCTGTCATTAACCCTGTTGACCCTCCATCTGAAATAGCCCTGGAATCTCCCACTCCTCCCCTTGCCCTAGTCCTCCTGCCCTTGCCAGTCACCAGCACAGACTGACCTCCTTCTCACATGCACATTGGTTGTGTCTCATGGACATTGGCCGGAGTGCACTGCTACCTTGGTGGTCCTGTCAGTTAGCTTTCTCTGCAGAACCCGCAGCCTCAAACTTCAAGGATTTAAAACAACAAACATCTGTGATTTCTCCCTACCCTGTGGGTTGATGGGTGTTTCTTCTGAGCTGTGCAGCTTGGCTGGAGTCTGACATTGCCTCTTATGGCCACAGATGTGAATCTGAGAGGTTGGCTAGCCTGGCAGGTTGCCCCAGGCTTCCCTCCATGCTGTTTCTCGTGCTCCAAGGGGCTGTCCCAGGACTGCATCAGAATTATTCTCTGCAGCGAGAAAGGGCACTTGATTCCTAAGCACTTTTGGAGGAGTGCTTGGGTTCAAACCCAGAGCCTACAAATGCCAAGTGTGTGTTCTGCCACTCAGCTACACCAAGACCCCTGCATAAGCATGTTGAAAGCCTTTATTCATGTCACACCTCTTCTTGTGCCATTGGCCAAAGCAAGACCATGGCCAAGTCCAGATCCTAAGCATGGAAAAATGGACTCCCCTTATGTCAGGAGGAGCAGCCTAGCCACCCAGCAGAGGTTTATGCATACAGGTGTCCTGAGTGAATCGAGCCCATTACTGTATCATGGTGACTCTGATCCAGACACAATGGCACTGTTTCTTGCTGTGGTCAGTTTTCTGGTGCTCACTACTTGGTGATCAGGCAAGACCACTCACAGAAGCTCTCCAGGCCTCCACTGCCCATTGGTAATATGGGAATCATTGGATGACAGTCTGCATAACAGCAGTAGAGCATGAGATAAGAAAATGTGTAGTTTGTGTATCGATGACCTGGGGACCACAAGAGATCAGCTGGTTTCTGCCGTGACTCTTGTCAGCTGAAACCTCTTCCGTGCGGCATTGTTCTGCTCAATCCCGACCAGGCTCACACTTGCACTGTTACATCTTACCTGTTCTCCATCCTGGAGATGCTTTCCATGACCTTTCACTTGCACCTCCCTGAAGCAGTGGCTAAAATCTACCCTGCTTTCCACGTTCCTCTTCCATTCCTCTTCTGCCTCATTATCCCAAACACCTTAACACCCTGTGTCTCATGAGCTGATGCGTCTGTGCTTTGTCCTGTTTCTGCACCAGGCTTCGGCCTCTGAGGGCAGGAGCCAGGAGTTCCTCACCCCCATCCCTACTCTGAGCATGGGGCAGAAGCTGTGCTATGGTGGAGGACCTGGGTGAGGAATGAGTGTTGGCGTGAGAGAGTGGACAAGTGGGTGGATTATTTTCTTCACTTTGAGTCATCTTGAAAAGGCAGTGGATAGAGTAAATGTCAAAGCTGACTTGCTCTGTCTTCCTTCTTTCCATTTTCAGATTCCACTTTCCTCGGCTGGAAATGCCAGTGGCAGACAGTTGGCAACTCTGAGCACTTCGCTGAGCAAAGGGACATTTCTACCTGTGACTAGGGAGGGACAGTGTCTTGGCCTTCTGAGGTGAGTGCTGTGAGATGTACTCTCTTCTCCAGATGCCTCCCTGGACTGTGTTGCAGGGAGAGGAGAAATACTGTGCTATTTCCCCTTTGAAATGCTGCCTGCTCCGCCAGAGTTCCTCTGGGGAGAGTCGTCCCTCAGAGAGAAAGGACAGCCCTGACCAAGTCTCAGGTAGCCTCTCTTGGCCCTGAAGGGGTTTCTCTCAAGTTCTTATGAAAAGTAATAAGCAAATACTCAGAGCAGGAACATCCTTCTAGGACAGGTACCAGCCACCCCGAAGAAGGCCAAGCACAATGCTTCACTGTGTTCTGGAGCAAGCACTATAGCATGGCCGTGGGATACACCTGGCCTGGTTTGGTTTTTGCAAATGAAGCACATGAGTTCCAGCCAAGCCTTCCAGACCAGGAGAAATGTACCATAAAGCGAAGTCAGTCGTGACCGTGTGCTGTCTTCAGGCGCTGAGGCCTGGGCTGTTTATTATGCAGGGAAAGCTGACTGACACAGCCACATTTGAAAATCCATCTGGCAGGTGGCCCCACGACTTGGCAGCAGGGGAGTCACTGTGACAGACACCCTGTGTCTGCAAACCTTGGAGTAGGTGCCCTGTGCTCTAGAGCTGAGCTGTCCGCCTGGGGCCACTGCTTTAAAATTAAATAGAATTAAAACTTCAGATTTCATTCATATATTTCAGATGTATTTCATATATTTCAGTACTCAATAGCCACATGGTACTGGTGGCTACTATGGGTAGAGAGGGCTGGGGATGTTTCCATCATCAGAGTACCGTGGATCGGAAAGAGGGTCATCACCCTGGGACATGTCACTGTACCATATCTGTCCCCAACTCAGCTTGGGGTTGACTGCAGGCATTTGGAAGAAAAAAGAAGGTTGGTGTGACTAAGTGTGTGTGTGTGTGTGTGTGTGTGTGTCTATACAACTATTTTTGTTTTTTTTTTTTCCATATGATTATTGGTGAAAATTTGTGTCTTTTTCTCTTTTTTATGGTCACTTGGTTGTGACCACACCCCCTATCGCTCTGTTTTCAAAAATAGAATTATTTTTTAGCTTCTTTGGGTAGTGTGGTCTCTGCATATGAATTCGTTTAGAAATGAAACCACATGGGCCTTGGGGTTTCTTGGTTTTACAGATTAAAATAGAGAAACACAAGCTTGAGCCCTTCAGCTGTCATAGGCAGTCTAGGTGTTGGATGTGTCCTTCTGTGATGGGAAAGGACCAGTTGCCATGGTGCTTCCAACATGAGCAAGAGAGACAGAAACAAGGAGAAGAAGAAAGTGTGGCCAAGAGAAGGTGTCTGGGAGCCTTGGAGTGATGAGGAAGGGTGGAGGCAGAAGAGAACTGGGGTCGTGGTCATGGTCATGGGTGTACTTTTAAAAAGAAGTTGAACAGTGCTTGGGAAATCACCACATCTCAGAAGGGGGCTGAGCGTAGTCAGTTTTATACAAGAGAAAGGAGGATCAGCCCTGGACCTGGCAGTGGTCCGCCATCTTGGCAGGGGAAAGACTGCGGCAAAACCAGAGGTTGCACCAGGTGCACAACCAGATAAAGTGGGGACTTGCACATGCCAGTCACTGAAACGGTGTCAGCAGATGTCAGCGCAGAGAGGAGAGAAGGGGCTAGATGGCCACCGGGCCTAGGCATGAGCTCCCAGGCTGGGTGTTTAGGAGCTGGGCTCTCTTGTACCTGGGATACCTGGGAAGGAACAAGAACAAAGCAGAGAGTTAGCTCATGAGAAGAGACGCAGTTACTTCATATTCTGTACATTTAGGTCTGACAAATGACCAAGATTTTCTGTGGAATCAATATTTTGTCCGACAACCTTGATTCCTTTCAGGGGAGAATGGAACTTAGAAACCCATATCTCGACTTGAGTGTGTTCATTGCCAGACTCATTGTTTCTAGGCTTTCTGAGCAGACAGAGCCAGGGACTGTATGTGCGTCTGTGGAGCAAGCACATGTGGACAAACAGCCACGTGCACATACTAGTACACCATGTGCACATCTACCTGCGCATCCATACATGTCTCTAACTCATTTCTAAGTTGACCTATTTATGTATTAGAACCACCACGCAGTCACAGGATGCCACTAGACTCCCCTCCCCCTTGAGATTTGGGTCTGTCTTGATGCTGAGCAATCAGCCCAGTCCCAGCTCAAGGCCACCTTTATGAAACTGGTTCAGGCCCTGTCTCAGGCCCATTATTGTTGTTACTGCTGCCATCAGCCCAGAGGTGAACTGCAAAGAAACTGAGACCTTGAAGAGCTAATAAACATTGGCCACGTTGCCTGGTGAGTCAAAGTGGCAGCTCACAGGGAGCCCTCATCTGACTGTTGGCATCTTGCCACAAGGTCCAGGGTATATCACAGTCTCCGGAGAAAAACCAGAGCAATAGGGAGTTTTTGTTCCCATGATCAAAGGTCCCTGGTTCTTGCAGGAGCAGGGCAGCTGAAATGTATGTACCCATGGGCTCCACATCCTTTGTTCCCCTGGAGCCTGCATGGTCTGCGTCCCTCTAATGCTGCTGTACTGTGTCTGTGTGTGTGTGTGATCCACCCAGAGGTGTGTGGGTGTACGCGTGTAGAGTTGCATGCTGCGGTAAGCCTTCCTGCAAAGCCTGACAAAGCCCTGGATTAGAGGGAGGTGTGGTTGCAGAACAATGCCTCTCTGTGGGTAAGCCAGTGTTTCCCCTGGCCTGGGATTTCCCTGGAGAGCTGAACTAGTGCTAAGGTCACAATTTCAACATGTCTGCACTGCAGCTCCCCACAGACCAGAGGGCCCAGGCCCTTTCAGCAGAATAGCTACAGCATACATACTTGGTAAACCCTGGTTCTATCTGCATGTCCACTAGCCTTTCTGAGCGCCTTCCATTTCTTGGGTGCTGCTTGGGGTCCCATCCCAGCCAGGAGTCAGGCCTGGAGGAAGAGCTGATATACATGAGTGGCAGAGTGGGGGCAGCAGAAGAGGGGAAGATAAGCCTAGGCTGACCACAAGGAGCAAGCAGAGGGCTGGGGCAAGTGGCCCCAGGTCAGGCTGGGCTCTTTATCTCCCCACAGGGGCCTGAGGCCAAGCCTGTTTTCTTTCTGGCAGGGTCATATAGTCACATGTGTGACTCCCCTCACCCTCACCACTCTCAGAACTTGGACTTTCCCTCTGGGTGGGACAGTGTTATCACAAGCCCAAAAACGATCCGCAGGCCAAGGTCCTTGGAGGAGATAAGAGGACTTGCTGGCAGTTGTCTGATAGAAACCTGGCATGGAAGAGCTGGTGGCGTTTTGCCTGAGATAATCTTTATGAGCCGCAAAAACAGAGATGAGGGGTGTGTGCCAGGAAGAGGGAGACTTGGGGGAGCCAGTGACAGAAAGCCTGTTGGGTGGGGAAGGATTAATTTGTAAGGATGATTTGAAGGAGTGATACCAACAGAATAAAGGGCAAGAAGAAAGAGAGCTCTCAGGTCAGGCTGTGGTTCCCTCCTCACGCATTCACGTATTTTCTCAGTCCTCCAGTAAGCCCTGAATGAGTGCGCCTCTGTCCCGGGCACTTTGCTGAGCCCTAGAGGGAAAACAGGAAGACAAGTGCTCTGTTGCCAAGATGCTGATGCATCAGTGGAATAGACAGGTGAACCGGTGCCTGCACAGCTGGAGTTCTGGTTTCCTAGGTCTTGAAACTTATGCAAAGGGAGGCCCTCTTTGGAGAAAAATAGTACAAAGTTATGAATTAAAGTAAAATAGCAGCATGCAGCTGAGGGGCTGAGCTCGTGCATCCTGGGTGTGGGCCTGTCTGGGCTTGCATGCTGTAGGAGAGCTGCGTTCTGCCTGGGTTGCCTGGAAGCATGCAGGGATGCTGGCATCCACTTGGCTGCAGAGATGCTGGGATACTAGTGCTCTGAGAGAGTGGGCCTAGCTTTTAGGCCCTCTGTGTCCTTGTTCGTGGGCCAACAGGGGTGAGGACCCTTGTTTCTTAGTGCTGCTGGGATTCTCAAAGGTGCTCTGTGCGTGGTGCTTTGGGCTGATCTAGTGGTCCCACTTCCTAGACTCTACCAGGGTAACTCCAGAAAACTGAACTGAGTGCTGGGGGTGAGTTGGCGAGTATTTATGTGGGCTCAACTGTTGGGCACTCACTTCTAACAGCCTCACATACCTTGACAGATTCAATCCCCCCACAGCCATCCTGTTGCTGACTGCTGCGGTTCCCTGGTTATATAGATAACAGAACCAAGGCACAGAGTCGATAAATAAGTCACCTACAAGCACACAGCTAGTACATGGAGGAGCTGGGCTTTCAAGTTACAGTGTTGTCTCCAGAGCCAGTCCCCCTGCTGTGCTGTGTCTCCACCATCCTTGTCACCTGATTCTTTGTCAGTTTCTGGCATACAGGAAACACCTTGAATGGCCGGGATTAGGAGAATGACCAGTGACGTGTTGGCCCTGGAATGCAACACTTCATATTTGATCTGTAGAAAGAGTTTTTAGCAAGACAGAGAGATGCTCTGGTTTTTAGGTGCAAGGCTGGAATGCTCTATTATGTCCTCACAGAGCAAGCTAGATGAGTACAGCCGTCACCTGAGCTCCCTGTGGCCTTTGCTTCCTCTCCTGGATGGCAGGCTCCTTCATCTTGGGTCCATGCATCGGATTTGTGGCTAAGTCCCTGTTCCATCCTCTCCTGCATGTGCTGTACTGAAGAACAGAGGTGTGTTTCTGTGCTGGTGGAGCTTGTGGTCCAACCTGCCCGGTGCTCTCTGCCTCTTCTTGCTCCCTCCATGTTGAACCGGATGTAATTCCCAGAGGCTGTAGCATCCCACCCCTCCCCACACCTGTTGGCCTGCTTGCGGAAGAGACCTGGGACCCCAGTCCTTCTGTTGCCTCTCATATGTCAGATGGAGGCTTCACAGGCAGCCTGCTCATTGTCGCCCTCCTCTAGAAGGACCAATCCCCTGACAGCCGAGGCCAGGGAAGCCAGCGTGGCAAGAAACTCCCTCCCCACACATTCTAAGGGTAGCTCTAGTTGGATTTGAGGGGAGGAGGCAAGCCCTAGTCTGGATTCCTAAGACTGGGTTCTTCATTCCACTGTTGCTCACCAGCTGCATGAACTTCACCTGCAGGGGTTGTCTTCCTAATAAAATGGGACGCATCCCAGCTGCTGGGAGAGACAGATACACAAGCTGTAGAGGGCTCCAGAGAATCGGCCCAGGGTTCGACAAGCCTTGTGCTTCCCTCCTCTGCAAGTTTGGGGTGGGTAGATAGTTTACTTCTCTGAGACTGTTTCTTCACTTGTATGAAAGGCAATGCTAATGCCCATTGCACAGGGTTTCCTAAGTGACATGATGACCCACAGGGAACACTAAGTCCCTTACAGACACATTTACTGAGTAGCACTGCAGCGGATGTGAGTAGACTGTAAAGCCAAGGAAGAAGGCCTCCCTCCCTGACAGCTCAGGGTGCTCGCTGTCTGTGGCAGCAGAGACAGTCTCCCAAGAAAGAGTAGCCCTTCCGACCATGGCCATCCCAGACATCACAGGAGGAGAGGACCACCAGAAGCATGGAAATTCCCAATGTGCACCCCGGAGCCAGCTCCTGAAATCAAGTCCTTCGAGGAAGGCTAATTTGTATTCTAGTCATGCTCAGTTGATAAGCACATGGGCATTTACAGATAACCTTTTCTCGAAAGAGCATCTGTTCATGTCCTTCCTCCTTTTGGTGTCTATACCCCTCACAATCCAGAGTCACAGTCAAAGATCTACAGCAGAAGGGCAAGACTCACCATGTCCTTACCTCCTCCAAGGTCCCCCATGTCATCTCATTCCCTTTGCCTCCTTCCTCCTCCTGCTGATCACAGAGTAATCTTCAGAGCAATATTTAATGTGGCCCAAGTTGCAATCATACTTCTGCCCCTTATCATGCCCTCCTGTATACAACACCTTCTTCTTTTGATCTCAGCTTAATTATGTGCAAAATAGACAGAATAGTTAACAACAGTTCGTGTCTCAAGGACTGAATTGAGCTCATACTGTGAGAATGCTCAGAATACTACTGGATGCAGCAGCCTCCCACGGCCACTGTTCCACATGGGCTAGGTGGTCATGTGTTGCTGTGGCTGTGGATGTAGATGTGGCACAGCACCCTATGTCCTCGTCACCCCTGGCACCACTGGCCCTCAGTGCACATCTATGGGATGTGGTCTGTGGGATTTGCTTATGCTGTTTTCCATCTGGCAGGGCCATCTCTGTCTTCCCAGTGACTCATTCATTGTTTCCTGTTGGGACTCCTTCCTCCCATTTCTGCCTCTGCATCCTCAGCCAGGACTTCTTCCGTTGCCTGTCCTCAGTTTCCCAGCACAAGACTCGCTGTCTTCCCCAAGCTCACTGTCCTGTCTGAGGTGACCCATGTGCTATACACTGTCCTTTTGGGGACAGCCCTTGCACTTCCTGCAAGACTTACCAAGCACCTCCCTAGCCCAGCTCTGTCTTTGCATCTCTAACACCAAGAGGCCTTTAGATGGCAGGCACAGTTTGTCTCGCTGTCTCAGCTACACGGAGCTGGCCCAGTGGACATGTGGATAAACATGCAGTAAGCTGGACAGTGGGAAGCCAGGAAGGACCCTGGGGATCACTCGTCTCATCTTCAGCTTTGCAGGTCCCAGCCAGCCTGGCGTACTTCCTCTGACCTCTGCCTCTATTTTTAGAGACTTAAAAATGGGAAGATGGATCTCTATGGCTCCAGGTCCTCTAACTTTGGAACTGGCCCTTTCTGTGTTACTCATAGCTTCATCTGTGAGCCGCCTGGGATGCCTGTGGTTTATTCATCTGTATGCCTTCCATTGAATTAAGCAAACACACCAGGCCCACATTGCTACTGCCCTTTCTGAAGACAGAGGCCTGGCAAAGAGGAGAGAGGAGACTGGAGGAGCAAAGTCAGCCTGCATGGAATCCACATGCCAGACCTTGTGCTGTGCAGGGTTCACATCCAAGAGGCTGCCATGTTGGCCAATAATCTCCAGGTTAACACTGTCGGAGATCCTGAAACTCTCCTTAGCCATGAGGAAAACAGAAAGATGGAAAGCCTTCTGGAGGGGGGAAGTTTGTCTTCTTTGTTGTTGGACAAACAGAAAGTAATTGCAGTTAGCAGCACCTGCACACAAGCTCTCACTCATCTGAAGCCTTCTGACATGGTTGGAACCAGCTGCCTACCTCCTGAATCTTGGTGCTGGGGCCAAAGAGGGCCACTCAGGGGTGTCCTGGAGTTGTCCTGAGAGATCCTTCTGTGTGTACTATTCCATGAAGCGATAGCAGCATATCTCCATGACCACCCCTCCCAGCTGCTGCATACCTGGACGTGGTACCCATCAGGTCATTGCCCACCACCTTGGGTTACCTGTAGCATTTCCCTGTGTTTGTATTGGAACCTTAACCTTGAGGTGCATTCCCAGGGGAGGGACCCTGGAAATGTCTTAAGAGTCTTTTGCCACTTGCTCCTGGTTGTGACTCTGCTACAGAAAGAAACGAGGAAGGAAAGGAAATCGGGGAACAGGCACTGGAACTTGATCCCTGCAGAGATGGGGATCAGTGCAAAGGCCAGAGATCCCAGGGCAGCAGTGAGATCATGTGACGGGGAAGTGGATCTGCTTTCCGCAGCCCCAGTGTCCGGGTCAAGGAGGAATAAGAGCTGGCAAGGGGAGGCCCTGCTGAAGGGACAGCTGTTGGCACAGAGGGACTTGTTCCTGATGTGAAGCAGAGTTCATCCTTGGGCCTCCCACACCTGGGGTGCCAGTGTGTTGAATGGGGGCAGGGTGAGCCCCAGCTGTGATTCAGGAGCCACTCTGGAGCCCACAGTTCATCTCGCATCCATTTGGAAGTCAGAGTCTGTATTAGTCAGGGTTTTTACTAGAAAGAACAGATAAAACACGAGATACACAGATGTAAAAGAAACTACAACATTTGGCTTATGATGGTCAGCCACAGAGTTGGATGAGGAAGCGTGCAGAAGGGTGTCTACACTCTGGAGGCCGAAGGATTCAATCCAAGGCCTGGAGTTCACTTTAGTGTCTCGTGCAAGTCCATACCAGCAGGCTGATGGGTCTGCAACAGAAGGCCAAAGGCTCTAGATGGAAGGCTGAAAGCTGAAGAGTCTATGCTGGAAGCCAGGAGACAAGGTCCAACCAAGGGTGAAGACTGGAGCTTCTCCCAAGAATGGAATGCATTTGTCCTTCCTCCTTCCCCTTTACACCTCCAGGTGATGAGCCACCCTAGGGTGGGTCTTCTACACACTTGAGTGTAGAGTTGCTAAACCCATTTAGTTAAGCTTCTAAATGTCTCAAGTTGACACAATCAATTAACCACTACAGAATCCATGTGTACTTTGGCAGAACCTTCAGATTTAAAGGGATCCCGGTTCCCCGTGGAATTTAGCTTTGGGCCAAGGAGGGACCGAATGCCTATGTTCTGTGGGGTTGCAGAGAGATATGGTTGTTGCCATTTCCGGGAAGATGAAGTACCCCAGAAAGTGGCTCCATCAGCTGCCACCTGGCACTTCCTCAGTGCCCTGGTCATCTGATGGAAGCATGCAGGATGGATGCAGGGAAGGGTGCTGCAGAAGGTGCCCTTTGGAAGCTTGACTCTCAGTCATGCGGAGCCGCACCCCTGCACCCACTGCCCTGGTTCCTGGTCTTAGTGCTGGGGCACTTTCTGCATTTTGTAGGTGGAAACTGAGGGCACTCTACCCCGCAACACAGCAATAGTCCTACACTGGCAGGAGGAACATCCCTGGCAACTTCCCGAGAGAACCCTTTTCACAAGTGCCAGGGACACTGTCACCAAGGGCAGTATGACGTGAGCACCTAGCAGTTCTCCAAGCTGAAGGTCCCCTCCAAGGGAGGACCCCTCACACCATAAACGTCCACGCTCTCAGCTCTCTTACTCTCCTGGCTCACACCCACTACCACCTACCATGCTAGATGCTCACAGAAAAGCCATTTCCGGGAAATATTTATATTTATCTCATCAGTTAAAAACAGCAGTGAGCCCCACACTTAGTAACCTAAGTAACATTTAATGAAAAATAACTCCTTAGCTGAAACAAAAATTAAGTCAGTACTGTCTTAGCCATGTCTTCAGGGTCTGGCTCGTAAGACCACAGTGGGCTTGGTCTCTGCCTCTGCTTCAGTCTGTTGTGAAATCATACGTCCCCAGCCCTAGCCCTAACCCTCTGTAGAGTGGAAAAAAAGAGCATATCTCGCACTAACTGTACGTGGCTTTGACGTCATGGACTCCCAGAAAGGCCTCAATTGAACCTTGAGGGGCCTTGGACATATTTTGACCTTTTATTTTTTGGCTGTGTGCTGAGGATTGAAGAGGAAGAACCACAGGTATGGTGGTTAAGAATAACACTTTTCAGCCAGGTAGAGTGACATGCACCTGCAATCCCAGCAATCTAGGAGGCTGAGACAGTGAGATCCCAAGTGTGAGTCCAGCCTGGGCAATTTAGCAGGACCCTAGCCCAAAATGGAAAGAGAAAGGGGCTGAAAAATAGTAGTGTGAAGGCGCTGTGTTTAATTTCCAGCACGACAAGATGATGATGGTGATGGTGATGGTGATGATGGTGATGGTGATGGTGATGGTGGTGATGATTTCCAGCCAGGCTGGGGGTCTTCGAGGATGTATCCATATTCCTGATATACTTTCAGTGACTTGAGTGACTGTAAGCCAGGTGTTAACTTTTCTGTGCCTCACTCCCATCCTCTATAAAATGAGGTAGTAGCACCTATTCATTGGATTATTACAAGGATCAAAAGAGTGAACATTATACAGCTCTTAGTGCCAAGTATCTCAGAGATTCTGTGTGCATAATAGATCTGTATCTACACACACATACACATATTTAGCACAGACATACATACACACAAGGATATGTGCATACACGTATGTGTACATATACGGCATATGCACGTATGTCTAAGCACTGTCTATAAACTATGTGCTGTATATCTGTGTAACAATACTATATACTACATCGACATATAGCAAAGGCAATCAAAGACTCACAAGTTACTATAGGAAATCACACTTTTCACAGGTTTCTGAGAATCAGAATATTTAAGAACCAGTTTTTCAGGCAACATTCTGTCCCTATCCCAGATTGGGGGACTCTGCGGGGACAGCCACCACAGGGTTCAGAGGTGCTGCACAGAGTTTGGTCCTAACTGTGGGAGTCCATATAAGGGGCAAGCTGTTGGGCCTCTGTCCTGCCCCCTGCTTTCCTGGAGCCCCAGATCCAGTCCTCTTTTTGGGGAGGGAAGCGACTGCCCTCATTTAGCTCTGGCTGGAGAACATTGGCCACAGGCAGCACGGAAAACAGAATGAGTGCAAACGCCATTGCAGCACTGGCTCCAGGGGCCCCCGGAAAGCCCAGGTTGCTCATCCCACAGTGGGGAGCATTTTCCTGAAATGCATCTGTCAGGAAGCTGTCAGTGTGAACCTTACAGAGACACATGCACTCCTGCAGCCTCTGAAAATGCACAGGCTCAAAGGAAAGAAGGAAGGCCGGCTTCCACGGCCTCACGCAGCACTGGTCTGTGCTGAGCGGGAGGGCCTGCAGGCCTCTCCTCTTCTGTGATGCTGGCTGGCTGTGAGGTCCTCGCCATGACCCTCACCTAGAAGACACTTTGGAGGCCAGTGCGCCATCACTGTGTCACACCCTGTCTGTTTACTCATAAATTCAATCAACCAGTAGCCCTGGAATGCCTCGGAGGCCAGCAGGAGGGGATAGTTCAGCAAAGTCATGAATGAAATCCCTTGTGAAACCCACTTTGCCATTATGAAATTCCACAAGTAGGAAGATGAAGAGGAGAGAAAGGTGAAAAGATTCTGGGGGTGACTAGGGTTGGCCACACTGAGAAGAAAGAATGAGCACGTATGGAAGAGGAAGACATTGTCCACATGGGTACCAGGGGAGCAGAGGGGACACCCTTGCCCTTAGGGGCACTAAGGTAGGAGGCAGGTATCTAGCAAATGGGAATCCCTGTCAGGGGTGAGTGGCGGAGTCAGAAAGGAAGAGATCAGGTAGGTGAAAAGCCTCCTGTCCTTTGCTGACATTGCATCTTCAAGAGTAATTTGCTATTCCATAGTGACTTTCTGGGAAAGTGCCTCTGAGCCCATAGCTGGGCAGAGCTTCCGCCCTGGGTTCCATGGAAGCCCACGTGGACCCAGCCTCATGTCTGCCTCTGCAGATGGGAGCTTTTCAGGCTGCCAACCTGTCTCTCCCATTAGCCAGGCCTTATAATTTTCTGTCCTGCCAAGTGGGATAGCTGGTTGCTCCTCATTTTTCTGACTTGTACCTCTAAGCTCTTGAGGCCACTTTGCAGCACAGCCTGTTCCTCCTCCCCTAAGTGCACCCATCTCTCCTCGCATCTCAATGCTCGCTTACACAGTCCCATGCCCCTGTAGATGCCACATTAAGGGCTGGGTGGGCCTCAGGAACCAGATCATGCACTCCACCTGTGTCACCAGGAGCACCATGGCACTGTGGCTGGAGAGCCATTCAGCTTTCCCAGCGGCCCATTCAGGCAGTGTGAGGACCGAGCACCAGAGTGTGGCCCTACCCAGCACTCAGCACATCTTGCATCCCTGCAGCGCCCCTGCTGGCCGCTCTGCCTGTGCACCACCCTTCCTGGCTGACTGCACTGTCCTTGTGCCTTCACGGGAGCCCCTGCCTTGTTTCTTCACCTATCAGGTGACCTCTTAGCCTTCACCAGCTCCACATGAGGGCCTGTGATCCCTGTGCCCTGTCACGGGGCTGCTCTGGACTAGAGGGTCTGGTCGGCCGGAGGCGGTGTAGGACTGTGGATAGAGAGGATGATAGCGGGAATTTGGAATCCTCCCAGCTGAGAACGGCAACAGCACTTTGCCGTCAAGGGCCACACAATAAAAAGGTCTAGATTTTATGGGCCAGACACTCTTGCGTTGCTCAGTTCTTCCACTGTAGCACAAAAGTAGCCATAGCAACACATAAACAAACGGGTGTGACTGTGTTCCCAAAACATCGGTCTTTTCACAAAAACAGGTGGAGGCCAGTGATGAGCTCTGCGGTGACCTGGGCTGGACTCAGAGCTGGCCATCTGTGCAGGGAGCCCCTCACATGGCCCCCTGTGCTTACTGCTGCATCTGCCTTGCTGAACAGAGATCCTCAGGGCGCTGTCGTGGTCACCAGTGCCTGCTGTGTGTCCAGTACGGTGGCTGCAGGGCTGGGCCTCGGCACGGATGACTGCATGAGTGACTGAGTCAATGGCCATCCTGTGGGCACGCAGCCCAGTCAGCCAGACCAATCCTGCTCCTCCCCTTTCAGCGCGGAATGCTGGGGAAAGGCTGGGAGTGGTCTCCAGAGAGTTCAAGTCATCATTTTGTCCAAGTGCCCCATTTCAAGAATTATTTTATGAACTCCACTGGGGGCCAGAGCGTCCCCTTACGTGGCTGGGTGGCTGTGCCTTGCAGCCTCTTGACATCTGGAAATGTCTCGCTCCTGGCAGCAGCCACAGCTTTCTAGGCCATAAGCTGTGTTCAGGGCCCATCTGGATTAGCGCCTCCCAGAAGCCAGGATGGCGAGCAGAGCAAGAGGCGCCTCCCACAGCAAGCTCTCCTTGCCTTGGGCAGCCTGTACTATGCGGCCAGCAAGTCCTGTCCTAATGATTTCTGTGGCCCTCCGGATGTGCTGTTCTCAGGGTGCCACTCACGTCGTATCACTGAATTGTGCCGACATTCTCATTTTAGCAGATGAGACTGAGTCACAGAAAGGTGACAGGCCTGAGGCACAGAGCAGCTCAGGAGGAATCTGGGATTGGGACGTGGCGTGCTGACTCCGGGGTCCCAATTCACTACACCGAGCTGAAGGGCATGGAAAGGACCCAGAGTGCTAGTAAAACTGGACTGGGGTTCATCTCACTTCCACCCCTTTCCCTACAAGAGGCTGCCCAGAGGTAGCAGTGATTTTCCCAAGTTCACACAGCATCATGCAGCCAGGACTTGAAGCTGGGTCATTTGTCTAACTTCTAAGTCTGTGCTTTCGCCACACACTTAGGCCTGTGCTTTGGTACCTGGAGGCAAACAGAGGCCAAGTCTGTCCCTTTTGCCACTCCACCCACCTCCATCCATCCATGGACCTTCACCTTTGTTATTGCCCAGAGATGATAAAACAGACAAGTACCATGGTGAGCATGGACGAGGCCCTGGCCTGGACTCCTTCAGATCTCGGATCAAGAGTCAGCTCTCAGGTGCATTTGGCCAAGTCTCACCACCAATTTGACCCTCCATTTCATCCTCTGGGGCCTGGGGGTGCAGGGCCTGCCCAAGCCGACCTGAGAACCAAGCCATCGCTATGTGCAGCCATCGCAGACCCTGTCCCTCCTTCCTGTTGCTTCCTCTGGTTCCCTCGAGCACTCTGCAGCAGGACACTGCTACGCGCCACACACACCACCCCAAGAGGGAAACTTTGTCCCCAGCTACCTCTGCCGGGTGGCCACTCTGATGGCTCCTTGTATGGCCTTCCAAGCCTGGGAAACTGCCCGTGGGCTGTTCCTACCAGGAGCCTTGGAGCTCACTCTTCCACTCCTGCCTGTAACTGCAGGCTCCCCCGTGGTTTTTCTGTTGCCTGAAAGTTCTGTCATCCCTCTTGCTTATATCTGACTTGTGCTGATACCTCAGGGTCTCACAGTCGTCAACTTCTATGGAGACAGAAGCCCAGATGGGAAGGAAGGCCTGGGCTGACTGACGCTCACTACATGGTTAGACCAGCCACCCAAGGAGGCACTTGGTGGCTGTGGATAGTTAGCAAGCTGTGGGTTCCTCTTCAACTCTCGCCACCTCCTCTCTTGATCTAGAACAATCTACAGACCCTGGCTGGGGAAAGAGCAAGGGCACAGTGGGTACAGAACTTGAAGGTTTCTGATGCCCAGAGACTAGCACTATGTACATTTGTTGTGCTGCAGAAAGGTATCCTTAGCTGGAGACTTTGCTAAAATATAGGCTGTTCAGGGCCCAAGTCAACTCTGCAGTTCAGGGCTACCTTATGGGAGTGGGTATAGTGCTGGGATCCATTTTTCCTGCAGAAGGCTAGCAGTGTTCCCTGCTTGTCAAGAGCTCTGTCTGGGAGACTGAATTTGTGTCCTAACTCCACAATTTATTAGCTAGATGACACTGAACTAGTTTTTAATCTCTGTTTTAGATTTTCATTGGAAAGATTAGGGCAAACATAACTTTCTCAGGCTTATTAAAAGCTTAAGAGGTAATATTTTCTTGTCTACAGACTCCCTAATAGAGCCAAGCTGTCAGCCAAAGCTGATATGGTGGCATGGTGGAGCCATGAGCATGGTGGAGCGGAGAGGATGTATCAGTCAGTGTCTGCTGGGTAACAGCTACTCACAAGATGGCATAGCAGTGTCCTTTTGAGTTCATGAGTCTGTATCTCACATAGTGGTTCTGGTTCAGCCTGTGAGTTGAACTGACTAGACTCCATGGTCCCAGGCTACCCGAAAGGTATTTTTTTTCTGCAGGAGGCTTAATGGTTTTAGGGAGATGGGCACACAAAGGGCTTAAGGGGCACACAAGCCCCTTAACATGACCACCACTCTGAATGCAGTCTTGGCACTTCTGACTACATTGTGTTAGCCAAATCAAGTCACATGACCAAGTGCAGCATTGATGAGGTAGACACACTCCCACGTCTGAGTTGGAACTGGAGGAGTCAGTATTTGCCCGTCGATCTTCAAATCAGTGCCTCTCAGACAGTGACCTCTTTAGAATTCCCTGAGGGCTGTGAAAGCCCAGATTGTGTCTCCTCTCCCCTGCACCAGCGTCTGATCCAGAAGGTCTGGGGTTGGCCTAAGGAAGGTGCATTTCTAGCAAACTCCAGCACAGCTCATGTGATGGCCAGCGTGTCACCAACACTGTGCTGAGACGGCAAGGTGCAATTCAGCTGGCAAATGAAGAGTGTCAGGGGAGAGTAGGCATTGGTGGTCAGCACATGGTCACCACAGCTGTGGAGCCCTGGACTGTGTGACCTGTAGAGAACTTGGTGTGCAGGGCTGCAGCGTGGCCTTGGGATGGCAGAGTGAGCAAGGAGTTGCCTTAAGACCTAGATCCAGCACTGGCTTCCTGTGCACCTTTAGAGCCTTGATTTCTTCTTCTGTTTAGTGTAGATCAAAGCGCATGGCAGGCAGATTTACAGGAGCACTGGAGGGGATATGAGGTGATGCTGAAGAGCAGTTATGGGCGAGGCGCTGCACGGGTATTTGTTACCCCTCAGCCCTGAAGAGAAAGCAGACACATGCGATCTCTCCCCTTGCCCTGCGGAGTGAACATGGGTGAGCTTGGATGAACAAGATGTTTCTTTGTGTCTTGCAAATGCCTCTTGCACCCCTGTGCTTTGGGCACTGTGGAAGGCAGCCAGTTTCTTTGCTGGCGTCCATGGGTGCCCCGAGGACCCTGGTGGGATGAGCTGACCAGGGTGAGAGATTGTTCAGACCAGCAGGCTGCATACCCAGTGCTGTCTTTGCATTGTTGCTGCTGACCCAGAATCACATCTATGACCCCATGCCTGCCCAGCCCCCAGCCCCCACAGAAGGGTCCCCAAGCTGTGTCTTCTGCCCACCAGTCCCACCAGTACAGTTGTAGTTGTTCCCCATGCGGTAACCTTGCCTGTCTCCCGGGACTCTGTAAAATGTGCTGTTTGTTCCTCCTGACGCCACGCGTGCTCTGCAAACAGCTCAGCAGATGTTTCCTGAGCAGTCATCAATCTGTCACCCTGGCCCAGTGCTGATCCCCTGTAGACCGACCTTCAAGGGCACCCTGGGTGAAAACCACACCTGTAACTCAGAGCCACATGCCGTGCTTTCATGGTTGCCACCTTCCTTTACCTGCATGAGACCCTCTAAGTGTCTGGCATGCACTCACGGCTGGTCGTGACGCCACCCCAACCCCTGAGTCAGGTGCTAGTTTTAACATTTACTCTTGTCACTGCAGAAGAGGAAGGGAAGCCACAAAGAGTTATGTGACTTATGCAAGTGTGACCAGCATGGGTTCGGCAGTTTGGCTGTGGAGTCCCTGAGCTTAACCACTGGGCTTTACTGCCTCTGTGTGTGGAGGGAACATGGCCTGTGGCCTGCACCTGTGTGGTTGCTGTGGGTAACTGAGTCCCAACTGTGAACAGGGGTGGTTGGGCTAGCCAATGGCAGCCCTCGGGTGTGGGGGGTCTTCACAGGCCTCTGTGGTCACTGTGTTTGCCTGCTCAGCCTCCAAGTCTGGGGCCCTCGAGAGCCGTGGTGCATGGTTGTACTCACAGCCTCCAGAGGGACTGGGCAAACAGAAAGACCCTGAGTGTGCCATGCGGGCCTCCGTGCTGGAGACGTGAGCTCCAAATGATGGGTTAGTCCAGATGTCTTTTAAAAGTCCCTTGCAGCTCTGAAATTCTGTGATCACAAAATTACTAGGGGAGAGTTCTCCTTTCCTTTCTGGCCGTGCTAAGGCTTCTAAATGGGACCTTTATTCCCCACAGCAGGTAATTATAGCAGGCTGTGGTGACGCCAGCAAGGGCTCTGAGGAGGACCTGGTGGCTGCTTGCTGCTTTCTATGATTATCCTTTTTGATCCCCTTTCCTTTTTTTTCCTTTCCTTTCCCTCCCCCGCTTTTTTGAGACAGTGTCTCACTATGTAGTGCAGGCTGATCTTAGACTTACTGTGTAGTCCAGGCTGCACTCAACCTTGAAGCAATCCACCTGCCTCAGCCTCCTGAGGGCTGTGATTATAGGCATGTGCCGCCATGCTTGGCTCTGTGATGATCCTCTTTATGCTGACCAGGGTACTGGGATCCTAGCGGTGCCCTAAATCCTAGAGTCCTTGACCTCAAGCTGATGGTCCTCCACTGTCTGTCCTAGGGGTGACAGACCAGTGCATCAGGAAATGAGGGCAACAGGGATGGGGGACACATACCCACAGGCCCATATCGGGTAGGAATGGGTGCAAAGGTCTGGGTAGGACAATAAAGCACTATTGAAGCAGGGTTCTGAGGTGAACCTCAAAAGGAACCCATGCCAGCCAAGGAGCTGGCTGTGCTTAGCCCCGGGAATGTGAGCCCACAGCTCCAGTATGCCCTTCCTTTTCCAGAGGAAGCCAGCAGACTAGATTATTATGTGAAATGTTCCAGTTCTTTTTAAGTATGACAGCTAACTCCGTTGCTCTACCGCCTCATACTGCAGTAAAACGTGCCTATGAGGCCACAGTGTCCACGGCTTTGATTTAGCCCAGTAATTAACAAACAAGGAAACTAGGCTTGGAATTCAGCCTTGCTGGACATCTCCAGGGAGGGTTGTTTGGATGCATCTCAGTCCAGGCATGTTGTCCACCACCTTGATGGGCTCCACTCCGCCGCCTTTTCTCAAGGCAGGCACTGAAGTGCAGAGAAGGAAAGGCACCTGCTCATAGTCACACAGTTTGTGGTGGCACAGTTCAAAGGCAGGCTGGCACCACTGAGCTCTCATCCCTGAGACTGCCAGCCACAGTGCTGCCAGCAATGACCCTGTAATGGTTACAGTGAAAGCCTGACCGGGAGCCTGGCACCAGGCAAGTTCTGACTTGCCACCAATCAGTGGGAAATGGCTTTCAGGCCAGTGGGCAGGAGGCTACCAGTGGCTGATTCTGCCCAGAAAATGTGTTGAGTGTTTGCAAAAGCAATGCATTTGCTCCTAAAGTGCTAATGGCAGCCCAGCCTCTTTCTGGAGGGTCCCTCCAACTGGATGTTGGAGACTGATCAAAGCCATGCCCTTGCTAATGACCAGGTCTCAACCTGACAAGGAATTGATTTTCTCCTGTGTGGTTAGCCGCATGGTGGAGCAGTGGAGCCTGGACTTGGAGTTGTGACCGTTCTGAGTATGTCCACCTCATCAGGTCCTTGCTATGGCCCTAGGCTGGGCTGTTTGAGTAATTGCAGCCTTGCTGGCATCACAGCACTAATGTGAGGATCTAGTTGAGTGGATGGACCTAAATTACCAAGGAAAGGAACAGAGAAATGGAGACTTGTGTTTGGCCTTATATTCTTTCTCCCTGAATGATGATGTCCGAGCTGGGAAAAGAATGATACGAGGAAGACAGAAAATTCAGGCCACGCAAAGGCCCTGGAGCAGTAATGACTTAGAGTAAGAGCAGATACGGAGCTGGCACGACTGGAGGGAAAGAGGGAGGAAGGTAGAGAGAGAAGAGAGAGACAGATCATGTGAGGATGGAGCACAGAGAGCCTGTCTTAGTGATCAGTTGCTGGGACAAAACACCTGACACACAAACATAAAGGAGAGCAGGTTTATTTTGACCTGTGGCTTTTACAGGATTTAATCCAGAGTTATCAGACTCAAAAGCCTGGTGGAAGGGCGTGGCAAAGGAAAGCTGTCCAGCCTATGGCAGCCAGGAAGCAGAAAGAGAAGGGAAGAGCCTGGAGGATTTCCACATGGTCTCCTCTAAGCAGACCCTCCCTCCTAACGGCACATTGACCTCTGAATTCATCTGTGGATGAATCCACTGGCAAGTCTGGTCACCTTCCCAGAGCTCCACTTCGGAACACATGAGCCTTGGGGAACGTTCTCCTTCTAAACCAGCCTTGCTCCCAGTTCCCATAGTCTTTTCTAGGAAGAGTCAGAGTGTAAATATTTTCAGGCTTTGAGAGTCAGCATTTCTCCACCATAAACACTCAGCTGCACCTTGGTTACGTGAAAGCAGATACGGACTGTATAAAACTGAATGTACATCACTGTGTTCCAATAAAACTTTATTAACACAAACAGGCAACCAGTCTGCTGGTTCTTTGCCAGTCTCAGCCACTGAGTTTCTTTATACTTATTCAGTGTTTTCTGTTTTGGTAACTTTAGGATTTCATAAATGAAGGCCTTCTGAACCCCAAAATTAAATGAAAAAAGGGCAAAAGTGTACTCAAAAATATTCCAGTGACAAGGCCCTGGTGGGGAATTCTGGTGGATGGTTCTGGGCAAGGGCTTATATACCTGCTGGTTTGCATGTGGTAAGTCCCAAGATCCCAGGAGGAGAGGGGAGGGAGGCAAACGCAGAGACAGCCAAGACCAAGGTCACTGGGCCTGGACTGCAAGTGCTTCTGTTTATCACTTAAAATCCCATTTAGGAAGGTCACTGGTTATTTGCATCAGGATTTAGGACCTTTTGTCTCTCCATGACTTTTGCTGCCACAGTGACCTTGATGACATATTCTCAGAGGACTGTAGGCCCACTGTGGACTGAGAGACTGTCCAGTCAGCTATCTGGTCTTTAGCAGCCCAAGTGGGACCCTCAGGAAAGACCCCCAGCCTCCAGCTGGGGAAGCCACCAGGTCCTCCTTTCCTTTCCCCCTGCAGAATTTGACGCTTTCTGGAGAGGCTGTCAGGCCTATCTTCAAGAATCACATGTGAATTTTCCACTGGGTAGAAGAGACTCCTCTCTCCTTTCCCCTGATCTGGTTTCGAAGGTGCTCTTACCCAGTCCTATAAGATAACTTTCCATCCTGAATTTTAATTGTGAACTCAAACATCCAGCTGGCTTTGCACCAGCCGAGTGGGGAGAGGTACTTGGTTCTCTGGACCCCTCTTGTCCACTGGCCTGGAGAAACAAGCCCTACACATACTCACTAACCACGTTTTCCTCAGAAAAATGTAGCTCATGACATGTGGCTCTGAAGGTCTGTGGGGAAGGCAAAGGGAGGCCACTCAGGATCCTATGTCACTGTCGGTCCCAGAGCCAGGTGACCTGGATTCAGTACTGCATTGTTATCTATGAGCTGTGTGACCTGGGCCATGAGACTCCACCTCTCCGGGCCTCCCTAAATATGGGGTGACAGTATGATAGGAATGATATCAAGACCTCCAAATGATACTGGGCAAACTGCTAAATGTCTTCCAACCTGCTAAATGTCTGATATGCCGAGTTCGTGTTCCCCAAAATATAGAGGAAAGATTTTTTGAGGGGGAAAGATACAGCTCTTGGAAGGCAGAAGGGGTCCTGAGTGGGTTCCCACAGACTCTACTTATAGGGGTGGCTTTACAGAGCAAAATCCCCAGGCGGGTACAAAATCGTAAGGTGAGCAGAAGGTGAGACAAAAGTATATTCAACCAGTTTACAAGTATAGGTAACATTGATCCAGTGGGGAAGCAAGTCACACAGCAAGTGTGCATGGAAAGAACGAGGACCTTTCTTGGAAGGCATGGGTCAGAGAGGTCTTGGCACCTCCACCCAGGTGACTGCTGCATATTTAGAATATCACTCATTATTGTTCATCCCTCTGGCAGGTACATGGGTGTAGTATTTCCGTCTTTATCTTGAGGCCTGGCTGTCAACAGGTGCACCTCCACTCGCAGTTGTAATGTGTTCTCTTCTGCACTGACTTCTTCGAGGGTCCAACCCTGTCTGACTCCCTGTAGTATTTTTACCTAGCCTATCTGTCTATATTAACAGAAGGCACATAGAACTAGGTTTGGAAGACTGCGTGGCTTAATCCCCATAGTGTTTGAAACAGCACATTAGGAGCAGTCAGTGGGCGTGAGCTCCTATGAGCATGGGGCCAGGAACATGGGCAGTGCTCAGTAAACCTCCTGTCCTGCGAGATTCACCGGATGAGTTCCACTGCACTTTCTTAAGGACTGCAGATTTAATGCATCTCTGCCTCCCCATAAACACTGTTAGTTAAAGTCCCCAAGCCCTGATAACCTTGCTTTTCTGTTCTTAGCAAGCTTTGGCTTGATAAGAATTTTCAAAATGTGTTTTTGAATCTTTTAAAATGCCCTGAAATGAATATTTACTTCCAAAACGTGTAAGTGTTTAAAAAGGATTTAATTCATCGGCTGGATAATAATGCTAGAGATTTAAAGAGAGAAAATGGCAAGGTTTTGGTTCTTTGCCCTCTGTCTGTTGTGACTGCGCTTCTGTTTATCACTTAAAATCCCATTTGGAAAGGTCACTGGTTATTTGCATGAGGATTTAGGAGAAAAGGTTGGAGATTGGCCATCTCTCTCCCTGCTTCTCTATGTCTAGTCTCTCCCCCATAGCTGGGTTTCCCCAGTCCCCAGCTGTGGCTGGCTTGTGACAGATGCTCCCTGGCCCAGGGAGACCTCTGAGTCCATCACATGGTCCTGGCTGTGCTGAGGGGTGGCACGGGAGCAAGGCTCACTCAGAATGTATCCGGTGTAGGAGTCCCCCTGGCTGAGCTGTTACAGGCACTGGTGGTTTCACCCCCTGAGGGTCCTCCTGCTGTAGCACAATTGCAGGTGCCCAGTGAGTCACAGCAGACCTACTTTCAGGGAGGAATGAGTATCTCAGAAAAGTCAGCTTCCTGCCCGCTGCCACCTTCTGGTCACAGGAGATGAAGGGGTGATGCTTCAGTCCTGTTCTTGTGGCTTCAGTGCTTTCACTTTGAGCCTAGTGAAGCCCTTGGAAGGTGGAGCTGGTCTTTGAGAGGCCAGGACAGTTCTATTAATGCAGCTTTGTCTTGTCTTTGGCATTGAAACTTTCATCACGAAACACAGCCTTAGCCTGCAGGACGGGTGTGCCCTAAGGGCAGAGTGTCACCAGCTGTGGAGACTAGAGAGGGCAGGTGAGAAGAGACCACCCTTGTGTGATGGTGTTGTGCCAGGTGAGTGGTCACCGCCCTCCCAGCTGACCCAGGCAAGCCCTGCTTCTCTCACTAACTAAAACCATCCCTTCCGCTCCCCTGCAGTACCAGGCTGGCCATGCACGGCAATCCCTCCTGCCCCAGTGCTGCCTGGTTCCTCCCTCCATGGAGCCCTGCCCTCTGCCCACCCCCATTCTCATGCAGGACAGAGTTCAGGCTCCTCACAGGGGCCCTGACCACCTTGTAACGCTCACAAACCCCAAGAGGTTGGACCTATCGCTCTCATCTGAAAAGTGAGGAAGCGGAGATCAGAGAGGGCAGATCACCCACTCCGATCACACATGCGGCGAGTTATAGAGTAAGAATTGCACCTAGGGCTGGGCATGGTGATACACACGGGTAATACCAACATTCCAGAGACTGAGGCAAGAGGACTGTTATGAATTCAAGCCCAGCCTGTGCTGCATAGTGAGTTCAGAGGCACCCTGAACAACAACGTGAGAACTTCTCTGGGAAAAAAAAAAGCGTTGCACCTGGATTGGGCCCTGAACACTGCACTCCTGTCTCCTAGGCCCTTGCTCTTCAGCGGAGCTTTGCAGTAAGGGCAGAGTTCTATATCCGCACTGTCTACTCCAGTCGCCACAAACCACCTGAGGCTACTGAGCACCTCAAATTTACTTGGAGCTACTGAGAAACTGTGTTTTAAATCTAAATTTTACTTAGAAATAGCTACATGAGGCTGCTAGTTTTAAAGAACTGTGAAAGCCTGAGATGTCCACTTCCTTGCAGGCTAACACATTTTGCCTGCTGACAGATGCTGCAGAAGATATGAGTTTCTTGGATCAGAGACAAAGGACTTTACTACACACAGCACAGCAGGCAGCCCGAGCTTCCTGGTTAACATCCTTTCCTCTGCCTTCCAAGTCCTGTGGGGACTGTTTACTGTTAACTGCTCTGTTTTAATTCATAAGCTTCCAAAGAAAAGACTTTTCTTGTTCATTATGGTTCCATCAGCATCTCATACATGGATGCTGGGTGTACTGGGGGCCAGGTGATTATTTACTGAGTGACCAAAGGATTCTGGTTCCTCTTTGTGAAGCCAAGAGCCTGGACCAGGTATTCGCTGAGGATCTTGCTGTTGAAGAAGTTCTCCACTTTAAAGTTTTCCTCTTGCTGATAGTCACTGCCCAGAACACCCTCAAACAAAGGCCATAGTTCCCTTCCACAGAGCCTGAGGCAAGGAATTGGTGCTCATGGCTGTGTCCTAAGATAAGGATTAGAGAAGGAGACAGGGCCAGGTCATGTTTTCAGCTGGAGTTGACCTTCCCCCACATGAACTGCTGGAGCACAGGCCAGATTGTGGAGCTGATTGCATGTTGAGATGCAAGGCCTCATGTAACCCTATGTCCCTCAGTCCACGTCTGTGGGCTACCCAGGTGTGGATGGCAGGGGAGTGGTCCCCTCCGGGGAGAAGCAGCTCTTGTTTGGCCTCCTGGCTGGCCCAAAGAGCAAGCAAAAAACTTGAGTAGCACTGAGCAGCCGGGATTAGTAATCAGGGGGTAGGTGCCTGACTTTCCTCAGGTAGCAGATTATTCCTGGTGACCCCTGGAGTCCCTTTGCTGGAAAGGTGGTTTGGGTTTTCATTTCCTTGGTTTGGGTCTGGCTACCCAGGATCCCCAGCATCCTATGGGGTTGTTTGACGCAGGCTGCAGATAGACTCCTGCAGCCTTTCCTCCGGAAGGAGAATTACAGCAGATGGCGGTGAGCAAGCCTGAGGCACCTACAGAGGGAGACCCCAGGTCTGCAGTGCCTGTTCTGAGATGTCTCCTGTGCATTACGGCACTGACTGTGCCCAGAAGTCTGTGGAGTTAGCTTCAGTTTCTCCAATTTTCACATGAAAAAATGGAAGCTCCTTGCTCTCTGCCCCTCAGACTTTACTGGCATGGACTCTGCTGCTTATGACCAGCTGCCCTTCCCCAAGACAGAAGCAAAGACCAAGGCCTGAAGTGTTTGTCCTCCCCTCTCCCTCGCTGCTGTGCTCCCCCACCCTGTGGAATTCTTCCCAGCTTCCCTGCCAGCCTCCCCCTCTCCCTCCAGCCTGCCCAGCCCAGCTTCTTCTCACTCTGTGGAGTTGTAGATCTCGAGGGAAGAGCTCAGGACTTCCTGTGGCCACTTTCCTCTGTCACAGAGCACAAAAATGAAGGACACAAGACACCAACTAGAGGCCACAGGTTCTCATTCATTTGTGCCTGAGTTGATGTCCGAGCTTGCCACCCACTCCTACCCGGATCTAGCAAGCCTGTGAGTAGGTTTGACTCATTCCAGAAAGGAAGGGAGATGTCGTGAAGTGATTCAAAGAAGAGCCTGTTGAATTGAGCAGATATCTGGTAAATCTGCCCACAAGGGTGGCGAAATTTGACATTGGCTTCCAAGCCAGCAACAGAATGAGTCTCATTTCCTACTAAGTGAGTGGAATGATGCCCAGCCTGGCCTCAGGGGGCCAGAGTTGTAGCCCAAGGTCACTATCCAGCTGTGTGGTGTTGAGGAAGACACTCCCTCTTCAGGTCTCATTTTTTCCATCTAGAACTGAGACGAAGATGAGAAGAGGAGTGTGACCCTCCACATCCCTTTGGGGCTTGTAGTACTGGGCCTGGGGGAGCCCAGCCTTCCCTTCACAAAGGCCCATCGCCTCTCTTTTCTGCTTCTCCCAAGCCCACTTCCTGTTGCTTCCCTGGGTGGTACCAGCCTGTCCCTTGCCCACAGCAAGGCAGAGCTCCCATGCCATGCACCTAAAGGAGCACCTGCAGTAAGATGTGCCAGAAGAGCAGCGTTTGTTTCCTGTCCAGTTCTGTTGTCCTCGGCCCTCACACATCGCAACGCCATCCCAGCTGCTACCCATACTAAGCTCCTCTTGTGCATCAGGAATTGTGTCATGATCTTTACACCCCTTATGAAGCCTTCAGCAATCTCAGGATGCAGATACTCTGAGCATTCCCATTTTGCGTATCAGTAAACAAAGTCTCAGAGAAGTAAAGTGGCTTGTTCGTGGCCACCCAGTTATTAAATACAGAGTCTCAGTAGCAGGAAGATATTCTGACCACCTATTCAGTTCTTAGAGTTCAAATGTTTGCTAGTAGAAGATAAAGTCATTGCAAAGGGAGCCCTGTGTTTGTCAGCTTTGCTGCATAACAAACAGCCCTCAAAAATCAATGACTTGTAACCAATCTGGTTCACATTCCAGGTAAACAAGCTTTGGGTTACTGCAGCCTGGCTATAATGTGTGCCTTTTACGAGTTTTCTCAGGCCCAGCTCCAGGCTGAAGACAGTCACTCCCCAGCACTCGGGTCAGACCTAAGGAATCATACAGTCATGGTAGCAGCTTCTGTTCAGTAAGGATGCTCAGTTGACTGCTCACACCTCAGTGGCCAGAGCACATGATGTTACCAGGCTTCCTCTGAGCAGAGTGGTGAAGTATCATGCTCTCACAAGGAGGGGGCCCTGGGAATAAGTGTGTGCAGGTGCCATTGGCCATTGACTTCTGGGCTTGATAACCAAATGTCCGGCTCTGGCCTTGACTGTACCTCTTAGTCGCTGTCGGACCTCAGCAATGTGCTTCACTACCCTGTGCCTCAGTTTCTCTGCCTGACAAATAGGGAGGATAGGCACATCCCTGGGTTTGTTGACTGGCGCTAACATAGCAAAGCACCACCTTGGGGGCTGTTTCACAAACAGAAGTTTATTTTCCCACAGTTCTGGAGGCTAATTGGGGGCTCAGAGGGTGAGAGCTCTCTTTCTAGCTCTGCTAGCTTCTTTTTTTTTAGTCCAGAAATGGGCATCTGAGATGAATACTTACTTCTCAGATGAAGAAATGCAAATGGTAAATAAATATATGAAAAAAATGTTCAACATCATTGGTCATTTGACAAATGCAAATCAAAACAACACTGAGATTCCATCTCACCCAGAAAGAATGGCTATCATCAAGAGAGCTATCTTTCCGGCATGCAGATACCATTCCCTACTTCATCCTCGTAGATCTCTTTCTTCTCTCCCCTCCGCAAGGGGTCTCTGGTGTCTCTTCATCTTCTTACAAGGACTCCATTCACTAGTGTCAGCCTTAACATTGCAGCCTCATTTAACCCGTTGTATTCCTAAAGGTCCCATCTCCACACACAGACACTTTGGGGGTGAGGCCTATATGTAGGTGTTAGGAGGGATGCGGTTTGTGCGCAGCAGGTCCTTTTTCCTGAGGGTGACATCTTGGTTGAGGTGGGTAAAGCTCTAAGGACAGTGTCTGGCCTATGAGGATGCACCGAGGAAACAGGGCTGTAGTTCGTGCCTTGGCTGTAGTGCATCCCATCTTTTACTGATTGGCCATCTCTGCATGGTTCATGTTTGTGGGCTCTGAAATCCAACCCAACTCCTGGCACATCCTAGGTACTGGGAAAAGTCTTGACTCATACTGGGAGGCAGGATACAGGTGGCAGGAGGCAGCCAGCACTGGCTCAGCCCCAGGCTGGACTCTTTACCATGTTGTGGACCTACTCAGAGCCTCTGGGTACATCACTGTCCTAGGCCAGCTGCGACAGAGTTTGCTTTAACAATAGAGTCTCCACAGGCTTTATGCATCAGAGCAGTCAGGCAGCATGCAGACCAGAAGGAACTCCAAGATAGTTACGTAAATGCTCCTGTGAAGTTCAAGGTGATGGCATCCCCCCAAGACCCCTCCCACAGACATCATGCCCCCATCAAGCATGGTGATGACCCTTGTGGCAGGGATGGGGATGGATGGGCATCTCTCACCAGTGGCCGCAGCACTTGTCAAGGCTTTGTCCATGAGACTGCGTGTTTTCTGGCCCTGGAGTAGCTACACACAGACATAGAAGTACTTGCCTCCAGGAGCTCTGGGGTGCCACGGCAGCGCTAGAAACCTGTGCCACTTTGCCCTCCCCATTTGTGTGTCTGTTCCCCCATCCAGCCTTGCCTGAGGGGATGTGTCTGAGGCTTTTTGCTCAGAAGAGCTTCCTTCAGCTAGAGAGGGAGAGATCAGAGTGTGTGGGGACAACTAGTCGTTCTGAGCCCTCCACTGGTGTGGCCCAGCACCACAGGATTGAGCTGAGTATCGTGTGAGGTTCCTGGCCTCTCCTCAGCTCACAGCTGATCCCTTGCTGGTGTGATGACTCATCCAGAGTGCTGTGACCCTATCAGCCTCAGCTTCTCATCTGGGAATTGGGATCAAAGTGGTTTTCATGAGATGTGAATGCCTGCCAGCGTAGAAGGTGGTGGTGGTGATGACAGTCTCGACAGTGTGATGGTGATGGTGATGATGATGGTGACTGCAGTGATGACAGTGGTGGAGGTGGTCATGGTGGTCACAGTGGTCATGGTAGATGAGGTGTGGAGAGCACTTAGCCTATATTGAGCGCTTCGGTTTCTTTAACCCTCTGAATTGGTTCGGCATCCCCAGGTAGTAGGCGCTGTTACCCCTTCTTTACAGCTGAGGAAGCTGGCGCTCAGCAAGGTGAGGTGGCTTACTGAAGGATTCACACCCCTCGAGCGGTAGAGCCACATGTGTCACAGGAGTGACCTCAGGCCCCATCTGCCGTTATTGCCACAGACTACAGCCAGCTCAGGTTCACGACCACAGGCCCTGGGGAGAGGAAGAGGCAGAAGTCTGACATTCAGAAAGTCCCTTGCCCCCAGGGAGAAAGCATCGACACAAGTGGCAGGTGACAGGAGCTGCAACCACAGCTGCTGCCAGCACACAGGCAGCGCTGCTGCCTTTTGTGAATGTTGCTTAATGACCTCTTTTCCCCTTAGTGTGTGGGACAGAAGCTAATATGACAATCACACCACCTCTCAAATTGTCAGATTTTCATTCTTCCTGTTTTCCAATATGCCCAGTGGTTTCCTGCCAGCTGAAACAATGTTCCAGAGTCAGAGCGCATGCCTGCTTCACCCACGTGCCATCTATGACCTGGAGCAGATGACTCTGTCAGGAGAGAGACGGGTCTGTGTCCTGTGTCCTGGGATCCAGCTCCAGGCCAGCTCTGACCTCTGACCTCACCCTCCCATCCACCCCCACACCTGCCGGGCCAGCTCCTCTGCCTCTCCGCCTCTCTTAGCTGTCTTCCTGCTCTGCCTGGCAGGTACTAGGCTGTTTTGGGGCCAGTGAGGTGTTGGCTTAGTAAGTGGCAGGTCCCAGAAAAGGGGTGCCCTTACCGCTGTTTCTGTGTACTCATCCTCCTGGGACAGCTTTGACTCATCTCTCACTGCCTGCAGTGTTGCAGGTCTTCAGGGCAGCATTACAGAAGAGGAAGTGATCTCAGAGATCTGTGTGCAGAGTCTTCATTTTGGGGTTTGTGACAGGAAGTTTGAACCTGCAAACACCCTCACTCACGTCCGGTGTCCTTTAGGTAACTGCATTCTCTCCCCACACTGACAACGTGAGGCCATTTGTGCTGGCTGTTCATAACTGCAATTTGAGCTGAGCCTGCTGCAGAAGCTCTCTTGTTAGATCCTCATGCCCTCTCCCAGTGGTAAATCAGATCACTTATTTCTATCTTTCAGATGGAGAAACTGAGGCTCAGGGAGGTTAAGGATCTCCACTGAGGTCACGGAGCAGGTAAGTGGCAGAGCTGGGATTTGCACACAGCTCTCTTTGACTCTACAAAGTCTCTGTCTTGCTTTCCTCCTTTGCCTGAGACTGTGGTTGACTTGCTTGTCCTCTTGCACCAAAGGGTAGGAGCCTCTCTAGGGAAGACTCTAGGGGAGAGTTTCATTTTGATAATCTCATTCCAATTCCTGGGTCCACCGGGAAGACCCCTGGGGAAGAGAAGGGAGATGCTGTTGGATGGAAGTAACCCTGTTCCCTGTGGGTGTCCTGCCCAGGTCAGACACCGAGCCCCAGCATCCTGGGTTCAGGCGTGAGCTCCCCTGGCTGATGGAAGCCCAAGGACCCTTCCTAGGGGCCAGGCATTCTGTGAACCAGAGACCTGGCAGCAGGGGGCCAGGTGTCTCTTCCCCACCCTCCTCCTGCTTGCCTGACATCCTGTCCCAGCCACAGAGGGGTTCAGTGGGCAGGACTCCCCACTCTGCTGGGGTGGTTGAGCAGTTACATGGTGACATTTTATATATTTTAGATTTAGTTGTTTTTTCAAAAGCCAGAGAAAGTGTGTAGGCTGAATTCTGCCTTCTTCTCCCCAAGGACAGCTGCTCTGCTTGGTCAGGGCACTGGGACAGGAAACTCCCTAACCCAAAGGTCCTGGGTTTAGAGCCATTGCTCTGCTGGGTAGCACAAACCACGGGGCAGGGGATAGGCTTGGAAGGCCAGGCGTTGTGTCCTTCGAGTTTGATTCTGTGAGTTTGTCCTTCCCACTCTTCCACCAACAGAGCTGCTTCTCACTTGTACCTTTCCGTTATCTCCATGGTGCCTGTAGGCAGGGGCTGAGGTTGTGTACAAAGGAAAAAAAAATCAGACAACTTCACAGGGCAGAGGAAAGGTGTGTTTCTAACAGGAAACTGCTGGCTTTAATCTTCGACACATGCCACTCTGCTGAAATCTGAAACAGCTTCATACCCTTGCCTTGCATTGATCTCCAGATGACTTGGACAGTAAATTTTCACCCCTTGTAATCTGCTATTACAAGTCCATTTTTCCAAGAAGAGCAGGAGGCTAGATTCAAAAACATCAAAAATAGGGGAAAAAGTGATGGTGGAACCTGGGCTGCAGAGCTCACGGCGAGCTCAGACAGGGAGGCCCAGTGGGCAGAGTCTGGGACAGGTGAGACTGCAGAGGCCAGCGACCCTCTGAACCAGCCTGGCCATCAAGCTCAGGTTCCCTGCCCTGAGCTCCATGCCCACCATCGGTCACACAGTGATGTGGTGGTGCTGACACCTGCTGGGCTCTTCTGGGCAGCCCTGGGCTGGGCATGCTGCAAGGGAAGTACTTGGGGAGTCAGGGACCCTAGGGATCAGTCTTAGTACTGCCACATCCTGGCAGTACTGCCACATCCTGTCCATCCCCTCTTTGTGCCTCAGAAGATGAAACAGAAAGAGTCCCTGAGCATGTTCCCCTGCGATGCAACAAGCTTGCCTCCAAGGCAGACAGCAGGCAGTGTCGCTCCTGGTTGTCAGCAAAGAGACGTCTGTGAAAGTGGTGCTATCTTGGTCACCCTGCCTGTGGACCCCAGGCTGGAACTCCTGCCACCTCCCCTACCCAGACCTGTGACTACAGATCCTGAAACTCATTTCCGGGAGCTGTAGAATGTATCTCTCTTCTCCAGGCCCCAGAAGGACTTATTAAGTCTTCCATTAACTGAATTAATCTTATTCAGCCGGAAAAATAATCACCAGAAAGCAATTCTGCTGGAGCACAGGCCTGTGAGTGCCTGCAAGATTCCCATAAGGGATTTCACAGAACTCCAGCCTGGGAGATGCAGAACCCTGCCCTCCCTCCCTCCCCACGGGACAAGCAGCTGGTGGTCCCTGCGGTGAGGGAGCATCACTGGGTTAGCCACTTGTCTGTCTGTTCAGTATTAAACAGGCCCCTGGGACAGGCAGGGACCAGGGCCCAGTACTGGGAGTACAGACAGCACTAATAAGGCCCAGGGCGTGCCCGCAAGGGCAACTGGAGCTCCATTAGCCGAACTCCAGTGAGTTCCTGGCTCAGCTCTCTGCTGCCCACTCGCACCCACACACATGTAAATGTTTGGAAACTTTTGCTTCTCTATCTTGTCTGTTTTCACCTAAATTCATTTGTTTTACTTGTTTACTATCTCAAGCTCCGCTTGCTTCTTCCATCAAACTCATTTTCTCCTGGTCAGTTCCATCCAGTGCATCTGACTCTCCTAGGACTCCAGGAAGGAGGAAGGGGCCGGAGGCCTTGTCGGCTAAGACACAAAATTCCCAGCCCAGCAAGGGCAGGGGACAGACAGCCCCTTCGTCTGCAGGGGCGATTTCATTGATAACAAAATCCTTAGAGAATACACAGGCAGGAACAGCAGAAGTAGATAGCCTGGGATTTGATTTTATCCCACTTGGGAGCCGACGTGTCAGCCTATTCATGCTTTGCAGAGGCTGCTGGAGGGCCTGAGATTCCTGGATCATAGGCCAGGGGCTTTGTTACTCTCTGGGCTACAAAAATCCTGAACTGTTCCCTCTTACCCCCAAGTCCTCTGGGGCGAGGTAGAGCTCATATGGATGCCAACCTATGCGGCAGGTTGCAGTGTAGACCAGCAACCCCACCTCCGGGGGACCTGCCATGCTGCAGCCCACAGTGTGCAGCCAATGTTTTGTTCTGGAGGGAGACATTGCCTCCCATCTCAGGACCGATGGCTGCAAACACCCAGGTGCAGAGGCAGGTCACTGTCCCGGGGACACAGCCAGATGCGGAGGACAGCCAGAAATGAGAGTCTGCTGACTGCAGCGGGCTTCGAACAGCTCTGAATCTGAGGCCTGGACCTCATGCTTAATGAATGTGAGGCTGGGCAATGTGCCGCCATCAGGGCAGGACATGGAGGGTGCCCCCTTTATGGTTGATTGTTCAGGCAAGTGTGTGAGCTCTCAGTTAGGAGCACCATGGTTGGTAAAAGGAATTCCTGGAGCCAGTCAAAAAACTGTTACTTGTATTTTTGTTTTTGGTTTTTTCTCTACTAGGTATTGAACCTAGGGCCCTTGCACTGAACTACATTCTCAGATTTTTTTTTTATTCTTAATTTTGTGACAGGGTCTCACTAAGTCACTAAATTCCCAGGCTGGGCTTGAACTTTCAGTCCTCTTACCTCAGCCTTGCAGAGTGCTGGGATTACAGGTGAGCAACACCACACCTGGCTTCAAGAAACTTAGCGACAGGGCAGATTCCTCATCTACATGATGATGGCTGTTCATAGAGTGGTGAGAAAATGCAGAGGGTGATACCCTGGGGAAGCTTCTCTCCGGATGGGCATTTGACTAATCATTCTCTGTTGAGCCAGGGAGTTTGCTTAGCATCTGTGGCCAGAGCAGCCTGAGCAGGGCACATTGTACGTAGCTCCTGGGTTTGGTGTACTTGTAGGATGGCTGAGCGGTTATTGTGGCTCGAGAAAGTGGACAGAGGAAAGGCCTGGAATGTGGGGTTAGGCTGTAGTTAGAGACCAGCTTGTGGAGGGTTTGCGGGCAGGCTGTGAACTTTGTGCAGGGATCCACGGGCGCTTTTGGGGCAGGTAGGAATACGGGCAGAGCGTGGCATGGAGGAGGCTGGGAGACACGTGAACCTGGGGCCTGACTGTGTCCTGTGGTTACTCACGGCCTGATTGTGTTTCATGGGGTCTGACACTTGACACAGGCATCCTGAGTCAGAAACCAGGACTGTCATCGAGTGGAAGAGAACCTGGGCACAGGGACCTGAGCTCAGCATGTACTCTGGAACGTGTGGGGTGACGGCAGCTCAGCCAGGCCGTCAGAGGCTGTGCTGCGGAAGCAGAGGGCAGGTCTCATGGACAGACTCCAGGTCAACCCTGTCTGAGACTGGTGCTTTCCCTGCCTGCCTGTCAGGTCTATTGCAGCAGGAAGAATGCTGGTGTCCGGGTATATGGCGGACACCATTGTAAATGTAAGTGGAGCCTAAAGACCTTGTGGTTTTTACCTGCATTAATAAGAGAAAGTTAATTCATCCCAGGAATTTGCACTATCTAGGTGTTTCATTATTCCTTTACTGGGTGTAATAATTAGTATGAAGGAGTCAAGAAGTATACAGCACACACACACACACACACACAGGCAGAATTTGCCTGTCAGGGTCTCCCTTGATAAAGGGGCATGGTGGCCATTCATTGGGAGAAAAAAAGTGAAAGGGTTTGAAAGAGCAGAGCAAAGGGAGACAGAGGGCTGGTCCATGTTGACATGGGTCCCTCAGGCTTGCCATGTCACACACCTGGGGAGAGCACACGTGCACTGTGTGTGCCCTGCACATGCGCACCTGGCCCCTGCTGCAGTGGCAGGCTGGAGCTGTCTGCTCCAGAGCTGCCATGCTGAGAAACGGTCCGCATCATTCATCCTGTGGATGAGGCAGCCTCCCAGGATCTCCAATGGTGAAGTCTCAAGCTGGACTCGGGGTCAGGGCTCCTGCCCAGTGCTGACTGTGTCCTTCTGTACCAGGGACATCCCTAAAACTCCTACCCACTGGACATAGTATCACCTGTGTTTAGCAGCCCACCTCTCCCCACCAATTTTGTGGCAGGGAAAAGACACCTGTGTCAAAGCAAATGGGGCAGAGTGAGTTGTCAGGGGTGCTGCTGGTCACTCAGGAGACCCTGAGTGGGACAGTAGGGACAAATTGTCTAGCTCACCTGCTTCCAGGTCAAAAGCAACCACAGTGTGGGATGGGTGGGAACTCCCGGTGTCCAGTGAGTGCCTGCTTGCCCGCCAGCTGAGCCTGGGTTGGCACAGGACACTTCCTCGCACCGCACCTCAGGCCACCACACCTCATCCGGGCTGTAGCAAGCCACCAGCCCAGGGCACCGCTCTCCTCCAGATGTACCCCTAGCTGGACAGGGGGTGAGGAGCGCTGTGCTCACTTCGGAAAGAGTGGAGAGGAAGCCCCTAGTGCGAGAGTCGTTCCCACGGAGTTGTGCTCTCCAGGAAGGCCCTGGCTGCCAGTCAGCTTAGCTGGGAGGGAGACGTGCAGCATAGGGACCCTGGGCTCCAAAGCCACACTATGTGGATCACTTCTAGCTTCCCGCTTGCGAAAGGTGCCACCCTTGGCTGAGTGCTTTGCTGTTCTGGGCTTCCGTAAAATGGTGCATCCTATTTTCAGTGACTGAGCAGGAATAAACCTGCTAGACACGCAGGAGCACTATGCTCTGCACTTTGTCATCACATGCGTCGGCTGGTCCTCCCAAAGCAGGGTCACATGGATGAAGTTCCTGTGTTCTCTCCTACAATTGATGGACCACTATGCTGTGCGTGTGGTTGTCTCTGTTTTGTATGTGGAGGTGAGATGTGGCTGGATATGATCAGGCAGCTTGCTCAGATCACACAGATGATGACCCTGGGAGCTTTCAACCCCGACTGCCTTTTCCCTGCCATGGAAATGGAATCTGGGGTTTTCCTGAGTGTCAACCTGAGAGTGAACTTGAACCTGTATGAGCCCCTTTGTCTAGTCAGTGGTAGATGATGAGACATCTTCATGATACTTCACTTTACAAAGAGAGAGGTGGTAGGGAAGGGTTGTCAGGTTCCTGCAGAGGAAAAGAACTCTTGGGGTATTCCTTGTCCCTAGCACCAACCCCACATGCTCTAAGAAGCAAAGCCTTCCAGTGTACGGTGCTGGTTGCAGACACCGCCAGGGCCTCCCCAGTTTCCCATCTGGCTTTGAAATTGTGGTCCATCACTCACGCTATGGTCATGAACCCTCCACCTCAGCCAGCCCTGCCTCCCTGCCCCCTTTTCTCTCATGCAAAGCCTGGAGGTAGCGCCCACCCCAAAGCTAGAGTACAGGTCCAAGGAGCCCCTTAGGAAAGCTCCTGGCCTGGTGCCCCGCTAGAGTTTTACTAACCTGGTAGCAGCAGCTACCTGTGTTTCAGGCACTGGTGCAGTGTGGAGCATAGTGTTCCCGTGGCCTAGGTATTTTAAGAACAGGTCGCTGAGTGCCTCCCACAGCATGTGCGTGCATGGGCTGCTCCAGGACTCACTAGCCATGGGTGCACTTGAGGGGACAGCAATGCTGAGATTTCTTTCTGTGACTCTAAGATTACCATCCCCTCAGCCATGCCAGGCTCTGGAGATGCCACCCACTGTATACTAGTCTGTACTGGCCTCTGCTCCTGGCACTGTGCTGCCAGGCCTTGCTCACCTGCTTGGACCCCCACGTTCTAGTACTCCCAGTGGGCTGCTCAACCACCTCTTGCCAAGGGTGCAAGGACTGCTTCCCTTCCTGAGTGCTAGGCTCAGGGGGCCCCGAAGCAGATGTGGGCTCAGTTTGCCGCAGAACTGGATGGATGTTCTTTCTGGTGAAGCTATGTTTCTTCAGGGGTTGGGTAGGGCAGGGCAGCCTTGCTCTGGGATCCCACTGGATATGATGACACACTGGTGTTTGAGCATGCTGCATGCCAGGCACCTGCAGGAGGGCTCTGGGAGGTACTGTCTTAGCAGATGCGTTTATACTGCAGTCTCCACCTCCACTGCAGACACCGTGGGGTTTGTCCCCAGCCCCTTCATGAGCTTCTCAGGTGCCTCTGTAAATGAGTAGAGTTGAAATATTTCCAAGGACATCAGGCAACTCGGGAGAAAGGAGCCGCTCAGCCATGTCAGCTTTTTGTATCTTGGTGTGGGACTGCCAGGACTTAGGAGCCTTCAAACCAGCTCACAAACAGGGATACAGGAGGGGTGGGGCCTTAATAGTGCCCAATGAGTTCCCCTTTGTGGTGATTTCTGTACCACTTGAAGCAGGAAAGTGCTGCCTTTTGGGGGACAGGTGTGAGTATGGCCATGCACATAGTGTGACTCCTTAAGTTCCTGGTCACATTTGGTATTCTCATGTTGTTTGGATGCCTCAGACTCCAAATTTAGCACTCTCTGTCCTCCTGTATAAGAAGATTTGTGGATTTAAATTCCTCTTCTGCAGCTGAGAATATGAAACCATATCCAGCTCCTTCTCACATGACCCTAATCCGGGTTAATTCAGCTCTTCTGGGGCAATGGTCCAGCCACTCCTGCTGAACTGCCATTGTGATTCAAGGGCGTCTTTGTTTTGTCTCCTGTGTCCCCAGCAAGGGAGCAAGAAGATGTACCAGGGTCAGTGGAGGAAAGCGTGTGAGTACCACAAAGAGTTCTCCCAGTGCCCTGGGTCCTCATGCATATGAGACAGATGGGCGAGTGTTGGTGCAGGAGGGAGTTGGGAAACTTAGGGCCCTAAAATGCCAGGCTGTCACCTAGATGGAGACAGGCTGCTTTACAGACTTCCATGAGATGTCATGCATGCCCCTCTACAGTCCAGCCTCCTACTGCCAATGCAGTCACTGCCATCTGTGTCCCCAAACAACTGTAGCTCCCCATTGCCTTTATCCCTAGGCCCAGATCCTAGGCAGCAAGCTGCAGTCACACTGAAGGGTGCTCTGTCTCTAACAGCCCCTACCGTCCCACCAGCAGCACTGTGTGCCTTCCTGGGAGGGGATTCTCTGCCCAGCTAACTCTACTTCTCTCCACCCTCCCCATCCAGACCACCGCTCCCCAGGTCCAAAAGCCCCATCTCTCCAACTACCTGCTCCACAGAGCTTTTCTTTCAGTTTCACTAACCTGCTCTTTCTGAACCACTGAGGCAGTGGGAGGCACTGGCCCCTTGTGAACACTTGTATACACAGGAACTGGCACATGGTAGGTGCTGGGTCTGGTCCAGTTCATGGCCTTGCTATCTAGCAGTGAAGACAGGCATGCACTAGGTATGTCTAGTGGTGCACTGCAGGTGTCCTCATGTACCCAGTGGGTAGAAAAACAGTGTCACACTGAGGAATAGGCTCAGTTGACCTTCCATAGACTCCCCGAATCCCAAGGCCTCCCCCTCCTCATCTGTTAAATGGGGTGACTACACCATGTCTGCCATTGGACCTGACCCTCTTGTTTCACACCCTGTCTGGTCCTTGGGAGCTTCGTCAGATGGTAACTGTCTGGAATGAGAAGGGCAGGTCGTTGGGGCTGCCAGCTAGACCCTGAATAGGGAGAGGAGAAGGAGGGATGTGATCACTGACCACCAGATTTGGTCAGGGATAGCTTGCGAGACTGTCTGCAGGAAAACACTGAGAATTCTTCTAATAGCCCAGTTGGAGTAAGAGTGGACTAGAGAGGAAGGGCAGGCAGAACGGAGTGGAGAGGGCTCAGAAGTAGAGGGTGATCAAACTACAGAAACAGGATGATTCAGCTTCAGTCAACCCCCAGAGCAGCCAAGGCAAAATCCCTGTGGCTTGTGCTGGCATTGGTTATGGTTTCTATGGGAAAACCATGCTGGGGAGGGGGCTGCTGGCCTTCACTGGGGAGCCTAGAAGAGGAGTACTCCCTAAAGGGACCCTGAGTGGTATTGGGGAGCCTCTGGTTTTGTCCACATCTGTGAGCCTGGGCAGCTGAATCTGATGAGAGATGAGTGTCTGCAGCAGCTGCAGTGAGGTTTGGGAGAATTCCAGAAAGAGTGGCCACCCAAGCTGGGAGGGAAGACATGGCTGGGAGGACACAGCTGGCTGATGGACAATAGCCTGGTTCCCTGGAGTGTGGGAGGCAGGGCTGCCTGAGTGCTACCTCCAGGGCAGTCTGAACAAGCCACCCAGCAACAACACCCTTGGAGTCATGCAACAAATGGCACTGTGGAGCCACCTGGGCTGGCCAGCCTTCTGGCAGGATGCATCCAATCGATGCCCACAGGGTGAGCAGCAGAGGAGAGTTTCATGAAAGGGTGACTTGCAGAATCATGGTGTGCTGTGATCCCTGGGGATGGAAGCACCAGGAAAGATTTCAACCCTGGGCTGCAGGATCAGGAAGAAAAGACTTGCTGGGACCCCAAGACAAAGCCAGTATTAGAACAAGGACCGTTTGGCAAGAGCAATGTGCCTCCAACCCCTGGCTGCCTTCAGCCACTGCCTTTACTTCCCTGGACCAAAGCCAGTAGGAGTCCAAACTCAGTTCTCTGGGTAGCCACACAGAAGACTGTTACTGAGGTAGGAGGAAGGCCCTGCCTCTTCCTGGTGCTCATCCAAATGTCGTTGGCTGATTGCCAGTGCTGGGGAATGTCGTTTCTAGGATTTCAGCCCCTGCCTCACAGAGGGTGGAATAGAGGAAGAAACCTCGACATCAGTAGATAGTGACCAGCACTAGGAACCTTGTGGCAGCAAGGAACAAGATGCCCTGAGGGCCTCAGATAAAAACAGAGTTGGTCACCAGCAGTTATACCTTTGAATAGAAGTTTGGATCATGAGGACTGCAGGTACTTCCCTAGCCCTGGCCCCAGTCTTTGATCTTAACAATCAGTTCACAGCGTTCTCCTTGAAGGTGTCTGCATGCCTCTCATCATGGAGATCTCCAGTGTGATAGCCGGAGAGCTGCCAGGATTAAGAGTGCCAGCAAAGACGCTGGCCACTCAACTCAGCCACCTGAGACCAGGAGGACTCTTAGCTGCAAAGCAATGGATAAGGCATAGGAAGGAGGGGCCCTGGGCCAGTGCTGGTTCTAGCTGCCCTAGAAAAGCCCCCAGGCAGGAGCCTGCAGTCGCACTCACTGGTCTGTGCTTTCTCACTAGACGGATTCTCCAGGTGAGTGATTAAAGCTGAAGTCAGACGTACTGCTGCACAGTAACAGGTAGACCAGAAAATGACTCTTCCCAAAGTACACAGTTTCCGGGGCCAAGCTCTTCATTATGGAAATTCACACCTAGCACAGAGCAGTTATTCAAGGTCCAGGAAAGGAAGGGAGGAAAGACAGAAGGGAGGCAACCAGGCATAGATTCCAATTCTGGGACAGCATCCTATCTGATGCAAAGGATCCAGTCCAAGTTCCCTCTGCTTTTCCTGGTTGTATGGACCCTGGACCTCAGTGTCCTACCTATAAATTTGTACTGCTAGTGCCCGACATTTCTGCATTTAACCCTCATGCATTCTTTTGAAGATGACACCATAGCCCCTGTCTTGAGGTGAAGACCAGTGATGTAGATTGGCTGACCCAGAGCCCCTCAACTAGAAAGGAGCAGACTCACCATTCATACTCAGGACTAGCTGACCCCAAAGCTGGGTTCTGTTCCCTACTCTGTCTACAGGGCATGCTCAAACTGTTGGCAGATGTACCCATGAATTGCAAATTACAAAGAACAATGCAAAGGACAGAATGTCCCCCATGTGTCACTGGCTCCATTCCCTGGGGAGGTATAAGGTGCAGACACTCCCAGGGCAGCGGGCCTGAGTTCCACGTATGTGATTAGGCACTGTAATGTTGGAAAGAGAGGAGACACTTTGAGGACGTTCTCGTAGGGAGGTGAAGATGGCTTCAGAGACTCACAAGAGTCAGCCCAGAACTCAAAACCCACTCGTGGGCCCAACCACATCCTGACTTGAGGCATGGGTGCTGCTGAGCCCTCTGGGTCCAGAAACCCTCAGAAACCCTGACCTCCTTCCTCCTCTCCCCTGAGTGCATTAGGATCCCTGCCCTGTGGGTCCTAGAGACCCCAGCTACTGAAGCAGAATGTAATGAAAGCTCAGCCATCCAGGGCTTTTGAGAACTAAGGCAACTAGTCCAGTAATTGAGAGTCAGCACGCTTATCATGACTCTGGTTTGTGTTTTTTGATGCTTGATTTCACTTGGCCTAGGTAACCCTGCCAGTGGGCATGCCAGGGTTCTCAAGAAAAACCTGAAGCTCAGGGAAGAAGAACGGGCTGCCTCATGTGGCGCATCTGCTCTACTCAGGACCTCGGTCATTCTGTGTGCATCCTTCCTTTTATGCAGACCTTCATATGAGTGAGCCCCAGTTGTAGATTCTAGAACTGAGGGTCAGAGAAGTGAAGCACTGGTCCCTGACACGGAGGACCAGGAAGAGCTGGGATTTTATCCTGATCTTTCTGACATTTTTCTTTCCAACAGCCGTGGTCCAAGAAAGGTCCATGAGTTCTTTAGATGGGTTCCAGTATCCGTTGACCAGGATGTGGAAACCAGTTTGGGAAAGAGCTGTTCTTCTGTAGAGCAGGTGTGAGGACCCTCCTCTGGCAAGGTCTTATTCATGCTACCCCCTACTAGCACATGAAGCCAACCAGCCAGGACCTTAAAGGCCAATAGCAAGATCCCCAGAAGGCGTGGCCCTGAAGTTGTGGACTGTGTGTCCAGAGCTGATGTGTTCAGAGTATGTTCCGACTCAACTGGCCACTGACACTGGGCCCCTAGGGCAGGAAGAGGATGTCTACCAAGGTCAGCATTGCCACTCTGCAGATCCCAGAGAGAGAGAGAGAGAGAGAGAGAGAGAGAGAGAGAGGAATCTGGGTGAGTCCACAGGTCCCTGCTCCCTTCCAACATGAGGTATTGCAGACTTGTAGGTAACAGAAAGCTGGAGAAGCAGGGTCAAGCAACTCAAAGGATGGCAGTCTTGCAAGGCTGGGGAGGAGAACAGAGTTGGATGGACATGGGTAGCGAGATAGACTAAGTGTGTGAATGAATTCAAGACAAGTAAGTCAGCCAACACTTAAGGAACCCAAAGGAAACTTCAGAGGGAAGAATCCACATTCTGTGCCATTCTTTTCTTTTGAGGCATTTGCTAGTGTTTAAGCTGCACTGGGCCAGACCCTCAGAAACCATGCAGGAAATAGCAGCTGAGAAGATGCAACACTAAACCAAGCTAATGGCTGCCTCACAGTGCAAGTGATGGGCATTGGCCATGAGGGCCATAAGGCTGGCCTTTGACAGGATTTCTTTGTTGTTCTTTGAGAGACTGCCCCCTGGGGTAAGGGCCAATCAGAAATGGACCAGGGTCATGTCAGATAAGGCACAGGTCCATCCTCCTGGAAGGACGCATAGAGCCTCCACATTTGTGGTGCCCAATATGGACAGCGCTGGCCCCAGCAGGTGAACCAGAGGGTGGGGGAAGAGACAGCTGAAATAGACCGACATGGATCCCACATGGCTTTTAAAATCACTGTGATGAATAATTGCTAGAAAAGAGGTGACAAGATGAAGAAATTTATCGCAGAGCTAGAAGTTATATTAAATAATCCAGCGGAAGTTTTAGAACTAAAAACTACCACTGAAGCGAAGAACTAAATATGTAAATTCAGTAGATGCAGTGCACAAGAAGAGAGGGTAAATGAGGTGGTGGGAAGAGAGCAATACTCAAGCCAAGGAGAGTGTAAGAAAGGGAAGAGCGAAGCAGAGGGAGTCATGGATGAAATAGAATCATGGGGCATTGCTACCTAGAGAGCCCAGTAGGAGACAGGAGCTCGGGCCCTGGACCTGACTTTGCCCATCTCTCTGTGACCCGGAGAAGTTACTTGCCTTCTCTGGACCTGTTTCTCACTGCAAGAAGACAAGCGCGATGATTGTTGGCCTTGCCTTGCTGAAGACAGGTATGGCCATTCCAGTGGAAACATCAGCAGGCTGATCAGCCCACCGGGCCGTTTCACCAGGGCCTGCAGTGCTCTGAGCTATTGCAGAGCTGCAGGGCGCCCTATCCGGGTCACCTGTGCACAGCCAGTGTCAGCCCCTTACTTCTCAAGTCTTCAGAAGAGAGCTAGCCTCGGTCACCATTGTGCTGGGGACTGTCATGTGCATGGGTCCCATGCTTCTCCCACTATTCCCAGCCTGTGGCCTGGTGATGATAGCCACTTTGCAGAAGACAATTGGGAATTTTCTCCCCTTCTGCCTCTTTGTGATGGGACATGCCCCCTCCACCGTGTAGTGGACACTGCATTTGGCTCCCTGGAGAGGTGGCTTTGGTTCCATTTCTGAGAGCTAGGGCTGACCAGCCTGGTGTCTGCAGATTCGCTGGCACTTGAGAGACCTCAGGGAGATCACACAGCTCCCACCACCTTCTTTACTTCCCTGGGGCCTGCGAAGGGGTGCAGAGAGCTTGCCTTTCCTTTGCAGTTTTTGCCTTGGGTTTTGGAAGCACAAAATGATACCAGCCCAGGAGCTCTGATAAGTGGGATCCACATGAGTACCTGGCCTTGGGCTGCAGTGATGCTGCCACCAGGATGCGAGGGGAGGAGACTGTCACAGACATCTTGACCTCGCCCTCCACCCCCAGTGTTCACCCCACCTTCGCATCAGCGCAAGGAATTCCTGTCTCCCACCAAGCCAGGGTGCTGTGGGAAGACTCTCCTGCCCGGATCTGCCTTGTCCCTGTGCTCAGCTGTCACCCTATGAGGGAACTCATCTCTGCAGTGGCACTGGGGACAGGAGGGGGAGCCAGCCCTGCTCATTGTAAACACAGATGTCCTGAAACCAGATCACCTGGCTCAGACCCCACAGGTTTCTTCCTTTTCTTCTTTGAGCTTTAGTACTGTTGGAATTTCTCCCCTTTTCATTTTTGTCTCTCCCCTCTTTTTCTTAGTATATGTTGTGATAAGTACATTCATGAACATATCTCACGTCTTAGTATCTTAATCCTTTTTACTTCCTGGTCCCCTCCCTGCCTCCTCTCTCCGATGTCCCCCACCCTCTTCCCATCTTCACCTGGTCTATCTCCCTTTCCCATCATCTATCTTTTATTTTGCTCCTCAATTATTTATACTTAGGTTTCTCAGATAAGAAAGACCATGTGATATTTAACCTTCTGATTTATTTTAAGAGAAATCTTAGCCCTGACTGAGCTTCCCCAGCCTGAAGTGCTCTCTCCCCACCCACACGTCCCGCTGCTCCCCTGTGCTCCGGGATCCTGCCTCTGACACCACAGCAGCTGTCCTTCTCCCAGGGCACTGAGGCCTGTGGCTGCCCCAGGAGCTGTCACCTAGAGCTTATCAAGACCCAGACGCCGTGCCTGGAGTGGTAGGGAACCGGCAACTCAGTAGGGAATACTTTAGAGGAATAGGTGACCTTGGCGAGCTGATGGCTTGAGCTCTGACCAGAACCTGTTAGCTGCTGTTGAAGGGCGGGTTTGAAGAGGCCAGGTCACTTGTTCATGGTCACACAGTGATGAGGGGGGGCCGCCTGGTGAGCATGACAATCACCTGGCCATTGGTGCTTGCTTTCTTGCTCAGATTTGCCTCTGAATTGCAGGCCTGGTGTGCCCCTCCCCTGCTTTGCTGCATTCCTTCTGGCCACCAAGAGCTTCACTAGTCCCGTGCTAGGGGACAGGCTCACAGCTCGGTGAGACAGCTTCTGTCCTCAGGGAGCTCCCAGGCTGGGGAGGGGACGTGAGTCAGCAGTGCAGGCAAAAGAGCCAGGGCCCTGGGGGACAGGGAGGCCTCAGAGGTGGCACCACTTGAGCCCAGAAGAATGAGTAAGAGTCTTAAAGATCATTATGTAAAATAATAACCCCAGTTATGCTCCTACCACCTTGTTTTGAAGGCCTATATTGTCAGTGTTTTGGGCTCTTCGCTATTGTTATTTATTTGTCTTTTTTGTTTCATGTTTTTCTAGGAATTTGTTTTGTTTTGTTTTGTTTTTCCCTCTTAAAACAGCAAGGATAGGTATACTTGTAGAGACTCATACATGTGTAGAACTTCCCCTAAACAGTTTATGAGACTTGATTATAAAATGCACGATGGAATGAACAGCTACTTTGAAGAAAAAGAGACACTATGGTACCCAGTGCAGATTCTGTAGCATCATGCTGTGAAATCCAGCAATACTATTATTCTTTGTTCAGAGTGATTTTAGTCTGTTTTGTATTGTTTAATTTTAACATACACAAAGGTATGAACAGCTATTTTGAAGAGAATGAGAAACATTATGGCAGCCATTGTTGACTTCCCTGTTGTCTGGTCTTGAAGACCTAAAATGCCTTCTTCATCCTGTTCTGATGAGTTTTATACCATGTTATTTTGTATGAACTCATTGTGTGTGGAAAATATGGACAACTATTTGGAAGAAAAAAAGAGACAATATGATAGTGAAGATCTCCTGTTGTCTTTCTTTGAAATCTGTGTCTCTTACATTGTTTTCTTCTGATCTGTTTTGCTCTGTTTAGTTTTACCCTCTTTAAAATAAAATTAAAACTAAAAAAAAAAAAAAAAAGAATGAGTAAGAGTTGTGCCAGGTGGGATGGTTTTTCTGGAGAGGGTCATACCCTGGGCTGGGGCCTAGAGGCGGAGGAACCACCACCTATGGGTCAGTCATGTTGCTTCAGCTTACAAACAGCGCTGTACAAATAAAGGAGGTGGATTGCGTAACTGAAAAGTCCAGGTACAGGCCTGGCTAGTTCTGGCCTTTCTCTCTGCCTGTCCAGGCCTTATGTGGCACCACTCTCCTTCCAGTGGGCTACTGTTACACCTGTCACTTCCAAACGAGTCTTTAAATGTTAGCTATTTCTTTCAGAGATAAGTAGCTTCTCCAAATTTCCTCCTGCCGCACACATAGGCCAACATCCTTTCCTGTCCAGTGCCCAAAAGCAGAGGCAGAAGGTGCAGGTGCTGGCTGCAGAAGGAAGGAGCCCAGTGCGCTTTGTCCATAGGAAAACAGGCTGAGGATGAGACGGCTGGAGCACAAAGCAAGCGTGCAGTCTGCATCGCCTCCTCCCCTCTGTTCCTCACCATCAGAGACCCTTGCCCACCTGCTCACAGGGAGACAGTGATCTGAGACGAATGGTCCCTCCATCTCCTCAGAGGTGGAGGGTTCTGATTTGTTATTACTCTTGCTGTTACAGAAGGGACCAAAGGAGCCAGAGAGGCAAATGACCCATGTGTCATCATCACCCCATGCTATGCTCAGAGGGTTGCTACCTGGTCACATGCTTGTGTGGAATGCTTGACCGTGCTGGGTTCAGGCTGTGGAGACGTGGATAGGGTGTGTACTTAGCAACCTGGCAAACAGACACAGGCACCTCGCTATGCATACAGACTCACACCGAGGCTGCCCTGGACTCCTGTAGCGGTGGCCACCGAGAGGGAGAGACTGTGGAACGCACGGCTGGAGGTGTGAAAAGAGAAACATTTTTATAACCCTTGTTATTTTCCTTTTTACTGCAGATGACAGCATCAGTGCCCTCATCAAGAGGCGTTTAACTGCCACCTCCCTGGCGACAGCATAGAAGAGTCAAGCATCTAATTAAGGATCATCACATGCCATATTTTCCAGAGGAGGGGGTCACCAAGGTGTCCTGGCATCCCTTAAGGCACCCAGATTGAATAGGACAGGAAATCTCTGTTATTATGTTTAATTAGGACTTGGACTAGAGACCTCCTTGGCCCTTCTGGAATTGCAGAAGAAGCAGGGTACCTTATACCCTAAAGGACAAACCCAGCACACCACGGATGGCCACTTCTCCATGGGAACAAGATTGGCCTAAGCTGCCCTTGAGACCTTCCTGGGGATCTGCTGTCCCCTCCCACTGAGCCCAGGCCTCTGGGATTTCCTTTGTGTCTTTGCTCAGAGAGGTGGGGCCCGCCCCTTGCCGGCCCCCAGCAGGAAGCAAAGATGATGACCACACAGAAGAAGGCCCTCAAAGTGCTCACCTTCCTGGTGCTCCTCATCTTCCTCACCTCCTTCGTCCTGAACTACGCGCACACCACAGTGCCCGCAGCCTGGTTCCCCAAGCAGATGGTCCTGGAGCTGTCTCAGAACCTCAGGAAGCTGATCAAATCCCCACCTTGCACCTGCACACACTGCATCAGCCAGCGCAAGGTCTCGGCTTGGTTCGACAAGCGTTTCAACCAGACCATGCAGCCACTGCTGACCGCCCACAATGCAGTCCTGGAGGAGGACACGTACCGGTGGTGGCTGGTGAGACCTGTGGCCTGGGGCGGGGCTTGGCGGGGTGCCCAGAGCCAAATGCCAGGCATCTGGCAGCTTTCAGATTATTGTTCATTCCTTCCTTCTACAACTGTGCATTGAGCATCTATGCATAAGTCAGAGCAAGTTGTAGGGAATTAATCTCCGGTGACTCCCATAACCAATGGCCATACACTGGGTGACTTAAAACAACAGAAAGGTATTCCCTCACACTTCTAGAAAGTAGAAGTCCAAAATTAAGGTGCTCCTAGTGTTGGCTCCTGGCAGTCCTTAACAGCCCGTGGCTTGTGGCTGCCTCCTCCTTCTCGTGCCTCCCCCATCTCCTTGCTTCTCTGATCTCCCTTACTTGCTCTGCAGATGCCTGTCTTGTGACCAGGGCCCATCTTGAGACATGATCTAGACACCCTCTGCAGCCTTCTCTACAGGGGCCCTTTCTCAGGAAGGGCCACATTTTCAGCTTCTGGGAACGATCCTGGCTGGCCTACTGCAGGTGTTAAAATACAGGCAAGGTTATTCTCACGGAATTTTCATTTGGCCAGGTGATGCAGACAAGAAACAAATCAAATGTAAACATCCTCAGCCTCTGGTTCCAGGTCGTTCTGGATAGCAAAACCCATGAATGCCCAGGTCCCTGATATACAATAGCATAGTATTCATATAGAACCTCCATACATCCTGCCCTGTATTTTAAACCATGTCTAGATAACTTAGAATACATAAAACAATGCCAATGCCAAGCAAATATGGTTATACTGAGTTGTTTGGGTAAGGACGGCGAGGAAAAAGCTCTGTCTGTTTGGTGCAGTGTTCTGTATACATGATGCATGGTGGGCGCCATGAAGCAGAGGCCTGAGGGTACACGAGGTGGGCACATTTGGCAGTGAGCTTTGGCAGGGGAAGGAGCTGGGGATAGAGACGGGTGTGAGGTTGGCCTCTATGAATGGGGTTGTTAGGAGTCTATGGGCAGACAGAATCTGAGTTGAGACCTAAATGCAGGGAAGGTAGACAGTGTAGACAGATTAGGATGCTAAGCCAGAGGAAGACAGCTCGAGCTGGCCTGCAGCCTCTCTCTGGCTCTGCCATGGTGCTGTCATCACAGAACCCCAGGCGAGCCCTTCCCTGGGTCTAGGCCTCAGATCTAGGAGCAGATCTGAGAACCCAAAGTGCAGGCTGTGTCACTGGAGGAGATGAGCTGAGGGCATTAAAGAACAGTGTGCCACAGAGCAAGGCACCCATTCCTGCAGTCATTCTTTTCTGTCTTTTCGGCATGAGTACTTTCATCTGGCCCGGTGTCTCACCTGTGTCCTTCTCTAGTCCTTGCCTGGCTTTGGTTTAACAGAAAAGGCAGCTTGTGAGCAAGGGGCTGCACCAGGCTGGCACCTAACATACTCTGTTTGCCTCGTCCTTGGTCATGTGTTGCTTCTCCACTTCTGGCAGTGTTCCTGGGAACAATATTGCTGAGTTATGGGAGAGTCCTGGGTTTACCCTTTTGAGAAGCTACCAACCTGCTTCCCACCACTGCACACCGCCCACCAGGGATGCCCAAGGATCCCATTTTCTCCACATCCTCCGCAGCAGGAGTTCTTTCCTTTCTGTTATGCAAACCATGCTGCTTGGTGTGGAGTGTGGTCTGGAGCATGTGCCTTGTGTTTCCCTGGATCGTGTTGTATCAGTCCAGTTTCCATTGTCATAATGAAACACCTGAGGCAGACTCCTTTATAAAGAGATTAATGTGAAGGTGTACAGATGGGAGATGGCATCTGGTGATGGCCTTCCTACTGGCAGAATCCCCAGGAGGGGATGACATCTGTGGCAAGGCACTGGAGCCTCTGTGTATGCATGAGTGTGTGAGTGTGTGTGTGTGTGTGTGTATGTATGGGTGTGTTCTGCTCTCACTTTCTCCTTATAAACCTACCAGTATCCAGTGGGGGGATGGGATTCTCCATCTCAGTAACCTTTTCTAACCCTAATCAGAGAGCCTGCTTTAACCATCATAATCACACTAAGGCCCCACCTCGTTAATACTTCACAGTAGGGATCAAATTTGAACATTTGAGGTTCTGGGATCCTTCAGAGACCTAGGGTCTCTATGGTCTCTAGAGAACAGGGGAGTCTCCTGGGAACCCTCCTTTGAGGGAATTCAGATTCCCTTCATCCAAGGCAAAGATCTCCCATACCTTCGCCTGGTCACTGGCTTCATGAATGTTGCCCAAAGGCACCTGTAGCCACTTCACTGTCTCCCAGCCACCCCTGTCCCTGGGGCTGGGATGGCTGATGGGAATCACCCCATAGCCCACCTCCCCTGATTTCCAACACTTAGGAGCCCAAGAACTGGAAGTAGTGGCTGTGTTCTGGGAGGAACCTTAAGGTGGGTTCCTGAAAGCCAGGGTTCAGGTCCCAGTTGACAGCTGGGACAAGTCCCTGACCCTGACTGCCTGACTGAAATGATGCGACACCGTGGCATGTTGATGGACTCTTTCAGAGTCCTGCAGAGCTCTGTGGCTGAGGAAGGATATGCATCCATGGGGGCCCCTGCACAGCCTGGCCAGGGCTCTCCTGGGGACACTTGGCAGACTGGTATTGTAGTGTGGCCACCAGCAAGGTGACCCACACATCCTGGTTTTAGCACTGACACTCCTGCATCTAGGGAACCCCTCGGTCTTAGGCAAGATGACTGACCACTGCAGGTTGCCTGGGAGCCAAGCAGGGAGTTCTGGGGTCACTGATCTTTGGACTGCGTTTTAGAAGATGCAAAGCATCCTTAGGCTGATGTCAGAGATCTCTGTGCTTCCCAAGAGCAGCTGATTCTGTGGCTGCAGCTCAGAGATCCTGGTCTGCTGGGAGCAGAAGGTGAGGATGTCAGATGTGGGGGTGGGGACAGGGGTCCTGCTGCTGTCAGTGAGAGCAGGGTCAAGCCAGAGACTAGCACTGTACCCACCTGTGCTGTTCCTGTGCAGGCACAGGTAGTGAGTGGTGCAGGGCCCTGAACTGTGGCTGGGTTTGCAAGGACCCAGGGAGCATAGTGGGAGTGAATGGCACCCCAGGGTTCTGGCTGTGATCATCAGGGGTTGGAGGGCCCTTTCGAAGGGAACCCCGAGGGAGGAGCAGGCTGGTGCATGCTGGGTGTGAGGGCCCTGTGAAGCCAGAGGTAGGGTGAAGGTCCCGGCTGGGCCCCTTCCCCCTCTCCACATGCCCAACTTGTGTAGGGCCATGTTCCTGTCTCCAGAAGCTTGTGCAGCTTCCTACAAATAGCAGGTGCTCTGGGGACATTTGCAGAGTGGATGAGCCTTTCCTTTCTGTCCTGCCTATTTCCTGAGCAGCCCTAAGGCCCCTTGGTGGGAAGGGAAGTAGCTGCGTCAAAGCCCCATATCTAGGGTCCTACAGATAAGGACATAAATGAGGTCACGGAATCGCACTGTGGGGGTCTTGGCTGTTGGTGACTGGGAAGTGGTGCCCATCTGCCCATGGCAGCCCCTCTATGCACACGTGTCTTCCTCCGCCCTGTGCTGTAGAGGCTGCAGCGGGAGAAGAAGCCCAGCAACCTGAGTGACACCATCAGGGAGCTGTTCACGGTGGTGCCCGGGAACGTGGACCCCATGCTGGAGAAGAAGTCTGTGAGTTGCCGGCGCTGTGCTGTCGTGGGCAACTCAGGCAACCTACGGGAGTCCTTGTACGGGCCTGAGATAGACAGCCATGACTTCGTGCTCAGGTGCGTATGCTGCCGTAAGCGAAGCCCCCCCACTGCTCCCAGAGGCCCTGGGAGCTGTGGGACGCGTCCTGGCTCGGGGTCCAAGGCCTGGTGTTGGGGCTTGGACTTTCACAGGGCTGCAGGCTTCTCACTGTGCCCTCTCAGGCACCATTTCCCCATCTATGCGTTGCTGGATGGGACGGTCTAGAAGGGCCTCTGGATGCACAGAGGAAGCCATTACCTGGGAGGTCCCCAGTGGGCCGAGCATGGCATGGGCGGCCTTGGCATGGGCAAGGTTGTTGGAAGACTGGTTCTACCTTTCGGGTTCGCCTCGGCCTGCAGTCTCGGCCACTACAGAAGCCTGACCTTCTATGGCGAGGTGTGTTTATTCTGGCTCCAAGTAACACAGACATCACAGAAGCCCAGGTCTGCCCTGGGTTTCTGACAGTCATCATTCAGTCACACACCCTCTGGACAGACACATGGGCCTGGCATGCAGACATAGCCCTGGGTATCCCTGGCTGTCTTCTAGAACAGACTTCCATTTCTCCACCTCTGTGACTTGATGTGACAGAAAAATAGGGAAGATATTTAAATTTTTAAAAATGTCTTACAGTAAAGGACATCTTGCCATTAATACCCCCTCAGAATGCTTCCTCTCACTTCAAACACCCTTATCTCCTCACTTTTGCCACTTTCTGAAGCAGTTCTGGAATCTTCTATCATGTCTTTAGGCACGCTCTTGTGGCTGCCTCAGTATTGTGAATCAATTCAAAACATTTTTACCTGTCATAGTCATTTTAACTTTGAGGAAGAGCCAGGAGTTTCACAATGCCAGTTCTGCTGAATAAGGTGCACAAGGACACATTGTAATGGGTTTTGTTTGAGGGAAATTGCCATTAATGTGTGATCAGCAAGATGTGATTAAAAAAAACCCACTATGAGTGTTTAAATTCAAAGCGTGATTAGAGTTAAGATACATTGCTCTATCCAAATCCTCCTTTCATTTTAAACACACCAGTCTCATCTTTCTTGGCAACGTGACTGCACTGTAATAAGTCGCTCTCTGTGTAAACGTTCTCCTAGTCTCCCCATCACCCCTTTTCAGTTGTCCCTCGTGTTCTCTGCCATGATGTCCTAGACATCTCCCCAGCTTCTCAGTGTACCCATCCATGGTCAGGGCAGAGTCAGGGCTGAGTCAGGTGGACTCAAGTTCAAGACTGGTACTTGATAATCGCCTGGAGCAACCTGTCTGTGCTCAGATTTTTGAATCATTCAGAGAGGTCCTAAAATACCTCTGGGTGTGGTCCCATAAAGGAGGTCAGCGGCGAGCATTACACTCACTAGAGTCAGGAACGCAAAAGATTTCCGAGCCTTTGGCCTGTGTCTCACCTGTCCCCACTGTGGGACTTTGAGGGCTGGAGACAAAAGGGACTCTCCTGTGGCCACAGCCCAGCAGCAGTGCTCAAGCCCCAGGCCTGTACCTTGTGACACCCAAGCCATGGGAGGGGGCTCACTGCCTTCTCTTCCCAGAATGAACAGGGCACCCACAGTGGGGTTCGAGGCCGACGTGGGGAGCAAGACTACGCATCATCTGGTGTATCCTGAGAGCTTCCGGGAGCTGGGGGAGGATGTCAGCATGATCCTGGTGCCCTTCAAGACCATGGACTTGCAGTGGGTTGTCAGTGCCACCACCACCGGTACCATCTCCCAGTGAGTCCCTCCACTGGCCGTCCCCGCCTTCCATGCAGCACGGGCTTTGCTGTGCTGGGCACCATCCCCCAGGACACACATACCCCTCTCCTCCCAGTACATCCACGAAGCCACGAACTTTACCATCCTCCTGCCAAGGACCCCCAAAGGACCCCAAATTTGCTTCCCTAAGTACATCCCTAATTCTCAAGTGCCCCCTAAAATAATTTGCTTTTTAAAGTGTAAAGGGGCCTGGGCTGGGGTGAGAGGTAGGGGGTGTGGTCACGCTCTTGGAACCTAGGCCCAGCCAAACAACTTGCCTGAGGTTGAACTTGAGCCAGCTGGGTCCTGTTGCTGTGTCCCCAGCTCTCCCCAGGAGGAGTGGCTCCCATGGCCAGCACTTCACAGGCCTCCCGGCATCTGGCCAGGCCTCCCAGAGCATGGGGGCTGGGACTGCGTTGGGTTGGGCCTTCGGGGCCTAGGTGAGCAGGTGGTGAGGGAATGGGAAGCTGGGCCACGCAGCTGTGCTGGAAGCAGGTCCCTTTCCCAGCCTCTCTGGGAAAATGGGCATCAGACTATGGAGCACCCTAGAATGAGTCAAGGTTGCCCTCTGGTGTCCATAGGAAGCGACCACAGCAAAGGCTTGGCTGGGACAGGGAGGAGGTGTATTAAGAGGAGTGGGGACAAGCAGAGGAGGTCCTGCTGCCTGGCCCCCCTCACCCTTCGGACTCGTAGGAGACTCCTCCCTACACTGACCACCTCCTCTTCCCTTGATTGCAGCACCTATGTCCCGGTCCCCAAGAAGATCAAAGTGAAACAGGACAAGGTGAGCAGAGGCTCCACTAGGCAGGGTGTGACCCTGTTTTGGTTTCTCCCCTGGGGAGAGGGTGCTCCTGACAGGCTGGGCATCCTCAGGCCACCCCAGACCCCTGGTACCAGCCCCTGGGGTGCCGCCCAGTGGCTGAAGTTTCCTGAACCCTGTAGGAGTTGTGGGGGACAGGGTGTGAGCCATGCATGTCCAGTCATTTGGGGACTTAGAAATGATTCCCACAAATGACCAGTTCCAGGCCGAGCAGCTGGCTTTTGGGGCAGAGGGGACAGGATCCTGCTGCCTTCTCATGCTGATTCCTGAACTGCTGAGCCCACGTCTCGTCCCTGGCCTCCTTGAATTTCTATTTAGACACGGCCTCCCCACACCCCTCTGAGCCTTCTCATCCCATGCGTGTCTGAGTTCCTCTTCTCTGGCTCTTCCTACCCTCGGGTCCTGCATCTGTAGACGATGCAGGCTGCGGTCCATCCTCCCCCAGCACCAGAGCCTATAATGCAGGGGTGGTTTTTAGGGTCCCTCTCAGCTGTATTCCCGTGGCCCCATGACCGTGACAGTGTGTAGCACCCAGCAGAGTCCCGTGTCCTTGGCCTGCCAGACTCACCCAAGATCCCTATTCTTCCTTCAGATCCTGATCTACCACCCAGCCTTCATCAAGTATGTCTTCGACAACTGGCTGCAGGGTCATGGGCGGTACCCGTCCACCGGAATCCTCTCGGTCATCTTCTCCCTGCACGTCTGTGATGAGGTATGTGACCTCCATGTGCAGAAGACTGTTCAGGACCAGGACTTGCCACTCTGCCAAAGCTCCACTGCTCTGATTCTTCCTGGGCCTCCTGAGGCCCACCTCGTGGGGATTTTTCAGGAGTCACAGTGCTCTGTGAAAAAGTTCTCGGGTACAAGAATCTGGCATGTTCTGGTCATTGCCCAAGGTGAACCAGGATGAGCTCAGGTTCAGCAGCAAAGGGAAGGACAGGTCCTAGCAGGGAGAGTCCTCCATGGACGTGCTTTGCCGCCTAAATGGCTCAGTTCTAACACTGCTGTGCAGACCGCTGGGGGAGCTACGTTCACGGCCCACATTCACTGGAACCTCTGGAGGTGCTTGGGGATTCCACTGACTCCCAGGGGTCTTGCCAAGTGGTCCACCAAATGAGGCCCTGGAGCGGAGGACCAAGCATAGGCTCCGATTCTCCTCCTTGGGCCCGAGTTCAGGTGGGACACTCGGATCCCTGCTCCCACTCCCCTGGGCTCCTAGCTGGAACCAGGAGGAGGCCAAAGGACCTGCAGGGGAGACCACAGTCTTCCATCCCCTGCTGTCCCCTCTCAGTTCCCACCCAAACTTTCCAGCCCACAGGTTACTTACCTCTTTGGGTCCTATCTCAGAAAAGGGGCTCCAGTCTCTCCTTCCTGTCCAGTCTGATGCCCTTGCCCTGTGGGCTGTGTCCATGCAGACATTTACTAAGAAACTGCATTTCCCATGGAGCTGTCCCCTGCCCCTGCTTTGTCCCATCAAATATGTCCTGGGGGCCTCCATCCATCGGACATGCTCCCTCTAGATGCCTCTCCACAGGGGCTCCTTGCTGGTCATCTTCTACTCACTCAAGACCCAACTCTGATGTCCCCTGCTCAGAAGAGCCCCCTCTAACCCCTGGGTCCCCAGCTAGTCAGGGTCAAATGAAGCCCCGAATTCAGCCCCTGTTCCTCCAAGAATGGCTTCATCCTAGCAGTGACTTCGTTCTGTTAAAATACGCTCCATGGCCACGGCCTGCTGGGCGCGTTCTTGATTTCTCCAGCACTGCCCCAGTGGTCTCTGACATGTCTGACGGTGCCAGGCCCATGACTAGTGCTCAGTCGTGTTTGTCGATGTGTTGAGGCCCAGCCCCCTGCACTGAAGGCCACTGAGCCGGACAGATGGGATGATGCCCTCAGGGAAGAAGCAGATTGGTGATTCTTGACCCTGCTTTCAGGCAAGGACAGTGGGGCTCAGAGAAGTGGTTTGGCACAGCCAGGGCCAGCCACGACACGGCCATTGGCCTGGCTCCGAAGCCCTCTCCTCATCCTAGTGCTGCCCCTGTCTCAGGACTGCAGCCTTGGAGCAGAGGTCAGTTTGCTCTGGGCTCTAGAGAGGCTGTCCACCCTCAGGACCGCTCACCTGCTGTCCACTACCCCATGCCCTCGGGCTGGCACAGCACTTGAGTTCTGCTTGACTTGCTTTGACTTCCCTGAGCCTTGGGAACTTAAGGCAGCTGGAGAGGTATTGGTCTGAATGCTGGTTGTAGACCCACATGCAGGGTTTCGGGGTGCCTGTGGACTCCCTGTCCTGGGGACTCCACTGTGTCCCTATACCCCTTCTCACCTTGGCTTCGTCCCTGCAGGTGGACTTGTACGGCTTTGGAGCAGACAGCAAAGGCAACTGGCACCACTACTGGGAGAACAACCCTTCGGCGGGAGCATTCCGAAAGACAGGGGTGCATGATGGAGATTTCGAGTCCAATGTGACAGCCACGCTGGCAGCCATCAGCAAAGTCCGGATCTTCATGGGGAGATGAGGCTCCAGGAGACAGACCCACCGCGTCGCACCTGGCAGTCTCAGCCCCAGCATCTCGCCAGAGCCGCTGCCTTGGGGGAGCTCCCAGAGCCACCTCGGGCCGTGCCCAGGTGCTGCCCACAGCCCCCTGCACTCCCACCTCAGGCAGCACGGGCTCAGCAAAGTCACGGCACTGCCAGGGCCACGCGGCAAGTCCTGGGACCTGTCTCGGGCTGAAGAGCTCGACACATGCTGCCCTAGTGCTGGAGTTGAGGGAGATGCTGGGAAAGGTAACTATTTTGGCTTAGGGGGGGCGATATTGAAAACTCCTGTAGTCTGTGCAGAGAGACAAGTTTCCAGGAGACATGGACGGGGCCAGCTGCACCTGCAGGGGCCAACACTGACTTTGAAACTCCCTTGCTCACTGGGATGTCTGTTAGTGGCAGTTACCTCCAGGAGGGAGCCATGCTGGGCTGCCCGGCCGCAGGGGCAAGACACTGAGGCCTGTATCCAGGAGGCCTGGCCTCGCTCGATGTCACAGCGTGACAACTCGCCATCCTTTTCTTCCCGAAGCTCACTGATGATGACCCAGTGAGCCAACCGACCCCAGGGGTCTTCATAGGAACGCGATTCCAGCAGGAGCAGCTGCCCCCGCCTACAGGAGTTCTCTTTCCTCATCAGTCTCTGTGGTTCTGATTCGTGCTGAGAGCAGACCTGACTACTTCATGTGCCTTTGTGCTCGGGGAGAAGAGCACACACCGGCTGAAACGAGGCAGAGGCCTGGGCTCCAGGAAGGGAGCATCGGCTGCAGGGCTGAAGCCTCTTGTCTGTTTCCTGAGCTGGCCCTGAATTGGAACAAGGCTCCGATGAGGCATGGGGGTACACTGGTTGTGGCGCCCAGCGTATTTCTCTGGACAATTGGGTTCAATGCCTGTGATCTTCCTCTGGCCACACAGGTCCCCCAGCCAGCATTCCCCCAGTGCCTGAGCTCTGGGCTACCTCCGTGGAGTCCTGGGGTCAGGATGGGGGGCTTCCAAGTCATGCTGACCAGCACATACCTCGACTCCTCATTCAGTCTTTCTCCTCCTCTTTCTAATTATTTATTTATGTTTTTTAAATCCAACTGACACGTGTGTGCCCCGGCTGTGCCACCACCCCTGGTGTTTCTATTACATTTCTGTTTCTTCTCCTGCACTGGGGAGCAGGGAATTTCAAGGAGGGCTTCTCGGAATCCTCGTACTTGGCATATAGGGAGGACAGCAAGGCTGGACATGGCCAGGATGGGTTCCAGGGCTATGGGATAGTCCCAGCCACCTCCCCTCCGGCACAGCCTTCCTCCCTCTGCCTCCTGGCTCAGTTCCTTCTCAAACTGGGGGTCTCCCGCTCATGCCGCCTCAGGGGAACAGCAGGCACAGGGACAGTGACCGTTGGCTGTAATCACTGACACTCAATCAGAAAAGCTACTTCCTATGGAGAACATTTCCCACAGGCAGATGTTGGGAGAGGAGTGGGACAATTTCTGGAAGAGAAGGTTGGGTCCCTCCCGGAGTCAGACCCTCTGCAGACCAGGAAAGAAAGAGGCCAGGGGCTCAGGGGCCTCAGTCAAGCCACACATGTCTTCAGACCATCCACAGAAGCTGCTGGGAAGGGCATGTCGTGTTTGGTTTTTCCTCGGGGCTGTGCAGATGAGCGTTTTTCTGTAGCTTCCTGTAGCTTCTCAGAGAATCTTGCCTGATAAAGGCTGGGAGATCGTGAGGTCCTCATTCTGAACGTGCACCCTCGAACGCTGTGAGTCACAGTTACTGTGATGAGGAGCTTGGCATGTGTTTGTCAGTTGTCTGATCCATCACGGGATGAACTTAGGAGAAGCGCGTGGGCACAGCAAGCAGTGCAGACTCTGTGGGGCCCCTCATCTACTTGCTGAGTCTGTTTAGAGAGCACAGCTTCCGGTGGAGCAGTCTGCTTCCTGGGGGCTGCTGAGTAAGAAACGGTCCCAGGAGTGCAGCTGTGCTTTGTCAGCTGGAAGCTGCTGGGGCCACGTGTTTGGTCCCCATCTGCCTCTCCATTGTGAGAGGATGGTCACGCTGTGAGCCCCACTCCCGAGGTCCCCCAGTCAGCTCTGCAGCTCACAGAGGAGAAGAACAAGGCCCAAAGAAGGGATGTGACTTGCAAGAGTGACCCTGTGGTGACAGGGAGCACACAAGTCAGAGAAAATTAGAGGGAAACTAGGATGGTGTTGGCTCCATATTGAAAATGGATACAGTGGGGCTTTCCTGGCAAGATTCCGCCCAGCCTCTCACCCTGGCCTGCCTCAGCTGCATCTCTGTCCTCAGACCGCCCCAGTGGCCCTCAGTGAGCTCCTTGGTGCCATGTGCCTCCCATAGCCCTGCAGACACCTACTTAGCGAGGTGCACTTAACCAAACAAAGCAGTTTCTGGCTGTAGCCCAAATTAAATGCACGATTAGGTTAAGCCTGGCGTGAGAGTGGCGGAGAATTCCGGTGTGCTGGAGGCAGGACATTGCCTTGCTGAGACCTACCCTGGGCTTTAGGCTGTGAGCAGAGAGGGGCCCTGTCTCCAGAGCTGACCCTGAGGGCTCAGGCCAGGTGTTCTGAGGGACCTAAGAGATCTCAGCAGCGTCCAGCAGTGAGCCAGCAGGCAGGGTTTCTAGAGCCAGCATCACAGACCCCTCCCTGCCTGGTCCTCACCCACTGTTAGGGTTGAAAGCAGGGCAGGTTGGTAACATTTGCCTCCCAGAGGGATCCAAGGAAGAGAATAAAATTCTTAAATGGGTACATTTTAAAAGTCTGGCATTGTCAGGTGTGATCCAACCAACCGCGTGGGCTGAGCTCCGCTGGACAATTGTCGGATTCCAGAAAAGAGGACGCAGAACAGTGAAACCAGAAGAGACACCTGCGAGGGTGGCGAAGACTAGGTGGCTATTTCAGGCACAGGCCAGACTGAGGGGCCTGCGTGCCTGAATCCCAATCTCAGCTGTGGCCAGAAGGACACCCTAGAGGCCAATTCTACCTCCGAAAAAATCATGAATCTAGCTTCTGTGTCAAAGGTGGAGAGAACCACAGAGAACGTTCAGGACTTCAATGGCTGCTTTGCCCCTTCCTTCCCAGCAGTGGGAGAGGGAACGCTTTTCCCTTACCTAGTACTGGTGGGAAATGCTTTCTCCTGGGAAGCCCTACCCAGAATGGCTACTGTCTGGGCAAACAGGCTGCACCAGCTGGGTAACCCCAGAAACCAGCAACTATCCTCACCCCTCCAGAGAGCTCAGGGACACTACTGTGTCTGTTGTGGACACTCGGTTTGCAGCAAGCACGGGCACGTAGTACAGGCTGCTGCTCCTCTGCCTTGTGGCCTGCACAGCAGGTTCTGAGAGAATGGGACTCCTCTGCTCTTCTTGTTGGTCAGGAGTCCTCTGCGCTGCTACCTGACACCTGCCCTGTGCAAAGGAAAGCAGGATTGGGGGGGCATGGCAGGGACCGGACAGGCAGGCAGAGTCTGGAGCGGGTCAGTGGGGAGTCAGGAACCTTACTGAGAGGGCCCTGAAACTCACAGGCAGCGAGCCCATCCATCTCCAGCTCCCTCTTTTCCTCCTCTTTTCCACCCAGTCTGGCCGCTCCCATTTTCCTTGGTGCCTCAGCTCCCCTGCCTGCCAGGCATCTGGCCCCAGGGGTGCAGCTTTACCCCCAGCCTGCTCAGGAGCCCCAGCCCTCCCTCCTGCACAATCACTTTAGTCCTTTGCCAGGTCCCCTTCAAAGCCAAAGTTTCTTGAGCACTTTTTCTTCTCTGCAATCTCTGTCCTTTGGTGGTTGGTGACCTGAAGTCTGCTTTCCCCTCCCCTGTACCTCTTTCCAGGTTTATTTCCCAGCTGAGCGTTGATCGATCTGGATGGGTTTCGAGTGACATTAGTGAGTCTGCTTCTCTCAGCCCCTGCTCTGTTTTATTTATTGTTGAGTATTTCCAATGATCTGGATCAAAGTGAATAAAAAAGAATTATTTTATGGTTCGCTTGTGTTTGGTTTTTGTTGTTTTGTTTTGTTTACTTTACACCAGGCCCTGGGAGGTGCTGTCTGCTGTCTCCACTCTGCAGATGTTTCCAGTCTTCCAACAGCTGGATGCTTTTCCTCAGGAGGCCGGGGGAAAATGGGCCAGCTGCTCGCAGCACTTCATTGGCCAGGGCCTAACACAGGCCAAGGGGACATCAGTCTGCCATGCAGAGACAGCACATAGACACGAATCTGATGTGAAGTTGCACAAATCTCTCATTTGCATTATTTTCTTAAAACAATAGATCTAGAAACCCAGTTTGGGACTCTAGGACACAGTTGCTGTAAATGTTAATGGGGCCTTCCCGTCTGCGGGGCCTTCTGCAGTTTGCACACCACCCTCTCTGCCTCTGCTCCCTTCACTGCCCTCAAGTGCCTCTCGGGCTCCAACCCAAACACCACCACGGATACAGCAGTCGCCTGTGAATGGCGATGCCCACGTATATATTTGCCCTCTCACTGCTGCCCCCTCAAGTGCCCACTGCTGGGCCTGTCCAAGCCAGCCCTGAGCCCCAGGGACCAAGGTGAAGCCTCTTCCATGTCAGAAGTCAGAACCCTCCTGGTCAGGTTGTCTCCAGCTGAAACTTTGGAGTCCTCATAGAGTCGGTCAATTCTTGCTGATGAGATGCTGAGATGCTGGCCAAATGATGTCCTGACATCCCCGGAGGTTTTGAAAGTGCTCAACTCCCATCCTAAGGATTGAATTGTACCTCTCAGTGCATATGCTGACACTCTAGTGCCCATGTAGTGGATGCTGGAGATTAAGTATTGGGAGGCAATTAAGGTTAAGAGAGGCGATGGGGTGGGGCCCTTGTACTGGGATTAGTGCTCTTAGTGAAGATGTCAGTGCACATGTGCTCCTCCTCCCTATCTCCTGCTTGCCATGTAAGGATACAGCCTACTGCAAGCCAGGAAGAAGGCTCTAGCAGAGCCCAGCCACCCTGAGCCCCAATCTCAGATTCCAGCATGCAGAGCTATGAGATAATAAATCCCTGCTACATAAGCACTATTGTCAGCAGTAGTTTGATGTGGAAGATGGGGGACCCAGGGCTCTCAGGGAAGCCAGGGCCCTGGTCAATGCAGCTCTGGGAGGCCGAGTGCCCCCTCCTTTTGCCTGTGTGCTGCCAGGTTTCCAGCCAGCCTGACTGCCTCAGGCAAAAGGCCACATCTGCAGACAGAAAAGACAGTTCATCTGGATGAGATGAAGAAGAGAGACCTACATACTCAGCCACAAGCCTCGGCCGCAGCCTCTAATTCAGATTGACCAGCTCACCACGAGCCTCCCCTGGGCGCTGCATCGGTTTGTCCATCCATTCCACTGTGGGGCCAAGGGGGGATCAGGTCATAAGGCCTCTACCTGAGATGCGCGCTGCCTGAACGACTGCGGGGAGCAAGGATTGGTGAGAAGGAGGAGTCATCGAGGTCATGGACCCTTGGGCTTAGTTGACAAGTCCCATGGCACACAAGCCATACCAACCAAGGACATAAGTTGAGTAGAAACACACTGACCGCCAGGGGTGAGGGACGCAGCAGCCAGATGGTGGATGCTGCTGGTGGGAGATGAGGAGGGGCAAGGCAGCCCGTGACACAGGCAGCAGAAAAACCCAGAGACCCAAGTGTGGCCACTGCAGACATGTCAGTCCTCACCAGACACCCTGTGCAAGCCAGGCACAGGCAGCCATAGGCTGGGGCAATGTCGGAAGGCAGAGTTGCAGGTCTGTGGTGGCCCCCAGCTGAGGAAGCAGGCCCTCCAAGTGCCTGAGGGTGCCCTGCTTGGGAGTGTCAGACACTGGGCTTTCCTGAAGGGTAGTCCCAAACTGGGAGTTAGTTTGTATGGATCTGAGGATAGTCAGGACTTTGCTTCCGCCAGCAGAAGTGGATGGGATGCGGAGACACCCTAAGGCCCTGCAGGCCCTGAGAGCCAAAGACCTGCACCCTCAGTTAACTTAGCCTGCAGCCGCCGGGGTTCCTTTTTAAGTCAAGAGCGCCGACCAGAGCAGCTAGTGGTGATGGCCACCAGGGGGCGCACTGCAGCTACCTTGATTGAAATTGCTTTCAATGCACAGTTTGATAGCCCCTGAGGATGGACACACCCTTACCCCCCTAGAAGGGCAGAACTCACAAGTCCAACACCTTCCAGAGAAGAACAATATCACACTCATTCAGCTAAGAAAACAGATCAACACAAAGCCGGGCCCAGCTGGAGAAAGCTGAGACGAGTTGATGTTTGCTCAGGGTGTCTGGGTCATGCAGCCCATGACCTGGCCAGTGCAGAGCTCAGGACCTCAGCTTCCCCTGGCTTCTCACTGCCACACCCTCTCCATGACTGTCCTGTGGCTTGTTGACCACGTGACCTAGGGAGGAGACGTGACTCTCCGCACCTTGGCCTCTTACTTTGTAAAATGGGCTTTACAGGACATGACAGGTATTCAGCAGAGACGGCAGCTGCATTTTTTGGGTCCTGTCTGTGTTACCAAGCTCATAACACGTGTTTCCACATCACGTTCCCATGACGGCCCAGTGAACTAGGCACTATGGTCCTCAAGGAGGACCAAGGCACAGAGACAGCCAGTCATTTGTCTGCGTCCACACAGCTTACAAGTCATCGTCCAGGTCAGAGATGTGATCTGGCTCTGCTGGTCTGGAGGGGACAGGCTAATGCTGCAGTAACAAATAAGACTCCAGCACCAAGCGCCCTAGCACAGAGCTGCCAAGGCTGATTCCCGGCTGGGCCTGCCTGTAGGGTCAGGCGGTTCTTCAACTCGGGGTCTCCATGAGGCGACCTGGCTTTGGCATTGCCAGCTTCACCTTCACCCCTGCACGTAGCCCTCAGGATCACTGAACACAGGGAAGAGGAGGAGGCAATGGCTCGACAGCTCTTGACTGTCCCCACTTGTAGTAATACCCAGCATATCCACGTGGGATCATAGCATCCAGACAGGATGGTAAGGGAACCTCTGGAATCACCGACCTTCTAGGCTCCAGCCTCTGTCTGTGGGCTGGCTGGTGACAGGCCTGCTGACTCTCCCCAGGCAGTCCCGAGGGGACCCGGGGTGTGGGAGCTCAGGGAGGGTAGGGACAGAGAACCATTCTCAACACAGGGGAGTCTTTGAGACTGCTCGGTCATGTGCACAGGGGCCAGTGTGCTCCTGGAGGATGTCACTGTGACATTCCTGTGGCTCGCTCTGAGCCTGTTCTCCAAGGTGGCAGAAACCACTGAGTCTCCTCCTGGGACCAAAGCCACCAAACCTGGAGACCCCTGTCTGAGAAGATGGACAGTAACCAGAACTTCAGGGAAGATGTCCTGAGTAGTTGCGTGGGGTGGGGGGATGTGTCCGCCAGTGAGCCTGGCCACTATGGCCCTGTGGACAGTGGGTGCTGCTCCTGCACAACAGCTCCTGGTGCCTGCATTTCCACAGCACACCAGAGGCCCTGGACATGACCTGCATGTCACAAGCATTGCACATTTCTACCCACTTCCTTATCCAGCTGGTCACAGACAGAGGCCCTCTGAGGGCGGAATGTAGGGGACTTCCTCCTTTTTTAGTGCCCGTGCCTGACAGACATGCAAATAAGGTTTGTGCTGAAGGACAGGTAGGCAGTTTGGGAGTCAGCTAGGAGGAAAGCTAACATTTGTCCAGTATTGAGCACACTTCGGTTCATTCTAGGTGTTGGCACAAGGTCTCCTGTCTGCTCTCACAGGGCCCTTGGGCAAGGGTCTTCCTGATTGGAAGATGTAATGGGTAGTGCTCTAGGAGGGAAGCCACTTTGCCCAGAGTTGCAGCTTGCTCTTTGCCCAAGCACAAGCCAGGCAGAAGGGTTTCTGAGGTTGTGCTGCAGACTCCTGCCTGGGGTGACCTTGCAGTATCACCAAAATAGCTGTCAGGTGCACCGGAGACTGTGTAGTCAAAGTAGAAGCCAAGCTCCTGGAGAGAAAATATGCTAGGAGTGGCATGAGTCTTGGCTAATAATTATACCTGCTCCAAGCCCCAAAGTCACGGGAGCAGCACACGTTCAGATTTGTCCCACACAGAGGCACTTTAGCGAGAGGCCCCTGTGACCCAATCAAGTCCAGGGCCTACTGAGGGCCTCCAGAAGGTTCACTGTTGCTTTGGACCAGACTTACGAAGGGGAATACAATAGTGCGATGTCAGTGCAGCTCAAAGAAGGGAGGAGAGGGACACAAAGCTGGTACTGAAGGTACCATAGGAGTTTACCAAAACCAGAATGAGGAGAAAGCCTTGATGGACAAAGAGCCAGCAGTTCTCCTCTCCTATCTGCCTCTCCTTTCTCCAGTTCTGAAACATCTATAAGACTGTTCCCTTGATTGGCTCTGCTTCTGCTCTTGGCTTCGAGCTCCAGAGGAGAGCTGGGTATCTCAGTCACTTTCTCATTGCTGGACTCAATCCTTGACACACACAAATGAAAGGAGGAAAGGTTTATGTTGGTCCATATTTCCCGTCTGTGGTTGGCTAGCTCTAAGGCAGCACCACTATGGCAGAGGGGCATCGTGGGAGGAGAAGCTGCTCATATCCACTCACATCATGGTGACTGGGAAGCAGAAAGATGAAAGGAAAACCAGGAAGAAAGAAAACTCTTCCAGGCCATGTTCCCAGTACCTCCCCTCTTCTGACCATGTCTCTCCTCCTAATAGTCAGCTAGAAACTCTGGTAATCTAACCCCTTCCAAAGGCCTCACCCATGGTTCCATAAGTTTAGGGAGCCATGTAGCTATAGAACATAACACCAGGTCTTCTCTATTTTCTCTTAGATGTCTTGGCGCAGCTCACTGGGCCAAGGCAGGAGCACGAGAAGCTTTTTCTGACCCACCTCAAAAGCACATTGTGACTTTGCTTTCTGTCACATGCTCTAAAATTAGCTTTACTAGGAAAACCTCACAGTGAAGCAGATTAAAGATGACCACAAGTCCTTTTATGTTTCTTCCACTGACAGTGTCCCCTCCCCAGATTCTGGACAAGTTCTGTGACTCTTTGGCAAATACAAAATGGCAGAAGAACCTGTCAGTTGTCCCAGGACCCAAGAGTCAGGATGGTTCCTATCCCTGCCTCCTGGGCGCTCACTCTTGGAACTCAGCCATAGCATAAGGAAGCTCAAGCAGCTCTCTGGAGACTGCTGTAGGCAAAGGAACAGAGGCCAATATCAGCCGCATGAGTTCACCATGTTGGAAGAGACTTCTGCAGCCCTGGGGCTGCCTCAGTCAAGATAAGGGGAACAAAAAGAAGCCATCCCCACCAAGACATATGCAGCCACAGATCTGGGAGCTGGATGAGTTAGTACTGCTGCCTTGAGTGCTTCAATTTTGGGCTAGTTTGTTACACAGCAATAGAGGACTGGAAGAGACAAGTAAGCCCAAAGTTAAGCATGAAAAAGGCTGTCCTCTCAACCACAAGCCATGGCCAGGGCCTGTGTGCAGACTGTGAGGAGGAGATGAGGTCTTAGTCATGGTGGTCAGATTACCCACCTGCTCAGACCTCGACTGGCTCCCCTGTTAAGAAAGAGGCCAACCCTTGTGCATTGTTGGTAGGAATATAAATGGTACAGTCATTATGGAAAAAAGTATGCAGTTCTTCAAAAAATTTAAAAAGTTGCACTACTGTGTGATTTGGCTATGCCATTTCGCAGTATATAGCTAAAGGAATTGAAATTATCATGACAAGGACATATGCATCCTGATGTTACAGCATTGCTTACAACAGCCTAGATGGGGTGAGCCTTGGGGTCCATCAGTGGACATAAGGGAAACAGTAATGTGCACATTGGCATTTGCTTCAGCCTTAAGGAGAAAGAGAAACTGTCCTTTGTGATCATGAAATGAACCAGGAGGATATTAAATGAAATCAACAAGGCACAGAAAGACAAGCAGTGAGTGAACCCACTTACGTGTGGAACCTAAACAAGCCGAAAGGACAGACGCACAGGGTGGAACGCTGGAGCAGCAGGTGGGATGGAATCGAGGCTGGGGGAGGAACCAAGAAGACGCTGGTCACGGGAGTCAGCATGTCAGCTGAGGGGAAGAGTGAGCCCAGAGATCTCGCACGCAACACAGAAGGCATGTTAATAGCAATATATCGGATTCCTCAGCATCGCTGGGGAGTGAGTTCCAAACGTTCACATGACAAAACAATGATTAATATGTGCAATCGCTGATGACTTAGTTCAGTTTAACCATTGTACAATCCAGACATTTTAAAAACTAAATAATGTACTTGATAAATATAAACAAGTCTTGTTTGGCACATATAAAAATAAATTCCTAAAGGGATGAAAATGAACTTCTGCTCAGAGCTTTTTATTCACTCAGCAAATATTTACTGAGTACCTACTGGGTGTCAGGCACTGTTTTAGGACTGGTGATACAGCCATGCAGGAAACACACAAACATCTGCCCCCGGGTGGCTCACGCTCCAGGGAAACTTATCTGTCTTCAGTTCCTTTACTAAAGTACAGTGACAGATGGCAGACCACTGGCTGTCCTGGGGTGTTTGCTCAGACCATGCGAGCCATGGGAAGATGGTTCGTTCTGGTCTTGGGGTCTCCTTGTATTCTCCTGGTGGCCACGGTGAGACAAGTGACAAGTGATCAGGATGGCTCAGAGCTCCACAGAACACAGGGCCCCAGCTCATGTAGGGACCCAGGAGTGCTCCCTGGGAAGAGGCCACTGGGCAGAGAGGGGGGACAAGGGTGGCCAGCCCAGCAGGCAGAGAGAAGGGCACATGAGTCCCAAAGGACCGCGGGCCAGGGGGCACTCATGAGGTGAAGGGAGCTCAGGACTGTGGCACCGGAACAAAGACGAGGGGACATAGGGGCAGGGGGGCCGCAGAGTGGTCACTCAGGAATCGCAGAGGATGCGGTCTCTGCCCCAAGGAACACAGGGTCACCAGATCCCTGACGAGGAAGATCTTGAGCATCAGCTCTAAGAGGGAACGCGGTGAGGCGGCTGCGTGTGCACTGAGACGACACACACACCGCACACCTCCCTCCACAGCTGGCCTGCAGCTGACCAGCGGCCAGCACTGAGCAGTGCAGTGAGAGCAAAGGAGACGATGTGAGCTCCAGGAATAAACTGAGACCCATCGCCACTGCGGCACCACTCTGGCCTCTGCTCCCCACCACTCCAACAGCTCCAGTGCCTTTAGCCCTAGTGGAAGGGGTGCCTCTCCCCAGATGTTCCGAGGGTCCCTCTGACCCCATCCCTCTCTAGAATCCTAGGAGTAAGCCGAGAGGCCCGGGAGTTGCTTAATAGATGTGTGAGGAATTGAACTGATCTGAATGGAATGGACTGATGATGGAGAGGCCCAAGTTCAAATGCAGGCTCTGAAGCTTTCTCCTCTGCAAGCCTTGGTCAGGTGTTTCTGCATTGTCCCCCAGGTGGGCAAGAGACACTGCATCATGTTGACAGGGCCCAGCCCTGTCAGCCAACAGAGGGACAGCTGGTGACCCAGCCATCCATCCCAGGGGACACTGAAAGCTCTAGAAGTTCTTTCCTACAAGGTGCCTCCTGCGGAAATATAAGATCATTTACTGGTTTTTGTAGAGAAAGTTGGGAGAAGAAAAAGGAGAAATAGAAGGAGGAGGAGAGAAGGGGAGGAGGGGCAGGAGGAAGGAAAGGAAGAGGGCAGGAGGAGGGGAAGGCAGGGGAGAGGAGGGAGAGAGAAGCAGCCCTTTGCTCCTCCTCTCCTCCTCTCACATAGCAGGTTTATTTGAACAGAGGAGCAATCATGAAGGGGATTTATTTGGGGATGTTACTGTATTGGCGGTTATGTCACAACCATCATTTCCCAGCTCCCTCTGCTGCGAGATGGGCCTTACTGAGTGTGGCCGGGGTGCCATGCAGCAAAGACACCCTGGGGCCCTAGAGCCTAGGACAGGGAAGGTCAGGGGTCTTAGTGAACGAGATGTCGCAGTTAAAGACAAGCCTAGTAGGCGGGGCTCAGATACCAGAAGATGTGTCTCTTTGCCAGGGGACCCAAGGCTAAGGGTTGGGAGCAGGTTGGGAGAGTCATGTGAGATCAGAAGGGTAAGCCACGTAAGGAGGTAGGGAAGGTGCTCCAGCAGGCAGAAAGCCCTGTGCGATGCCTTCCTTTACAATTTCTTCATTTTTGAAAGAATGAGCGTATCTCCAAAATAAGAAAAAAAACACATGCAAAGCTCTTAGCACCACTGTTACAATACCCCAAGTGTCCTAAAGACAGAAAAATAGCTGGTAAGTGGGGTGATGTACAGTTAAGAATACATAATATTTTCTTCTTTTGAATTATTTATAACTAATGTAAATATTATGTTCACAATTCAACAACAAAAAGGGAGAAACTAGACCATTTGGGGATATATTATTTGCAAATATCTTCTCCCGTTCTACAAGTTGTCTTTTAGAAGTATTTATTTTTAAACAGTACTCCAAGGAAACAGTTTTTAAAATTATGGCTTTCCTTGTGTCCTTTCTACCTGTCTTTATTCCTTCTGTCCCACCTCAATATGATCTAGCAATTCTCCACCTAGACAGATGCCTCAAATACTTAAACCCAGGGCCTTGAACACTTGCTCACGTCCATTGAGGTATTACGGACAAATTGCGAAATAACCCGAAAGCCCATAACAGAAGAAGGACACACACAGAACGATGGATATACTCACCCCAGGGACTCACACCAGCCGGCGAGAGCAGCGAATGCTGATCCATGCTCCTGCACCATGAAGGCCTCGGCATAGTCTACAGATCGAAAGGAGCCAGACACAAAAAGCTGTTGCTGTCCAACCCCACTTCCTTGAAATGTGGGTAAGGTTGAGTGGTTGCTAGGGGCAAGGGAGGGGGTGCAGTAGGATGAAGGGGTGGGAAGAAGTTGTGTAATGAGTACCTGATTATATTTTGGGTGAGGGAGGTGTTTTGGGACTACATGGAAGTGTTTACACATGAAAGCACTAAATGTCACCAGAGAGTATGTTCCAAATGGTTAATTATCTTATCAGGATTCCTCAGCTGAGGATTTCTTGATTCAACCAGGAAATGATAAATGAGTAAACTTATTTTTCATGTGTTTTCTCACTGGGTACCTTAAGCCCGAGGAGGTGGGCGGAGTGTGTCAGTCCCTTAGGGTGGATGTGGAAACCACACCCAGGGTGATTCAAAGCCTCCTTCAATCTCGGCCCCCCAAGGAGAAGTGACACGCAGGTGCCCCAGGCGCCCTGCTCTGGGGGAGAAAGCAGAGACAGCGCCCGCACTGCTGACCACAGGGTCAGAAGTCAGAAGAAAGGCGACCATTCTAGGCAGTGGTCCGGCCTGTGTTCCATGTGCGGGCCTTTTTTCTAGAACCCGGATTAAGGGGGATAACTGCACAGTCCCAGCAGCAGGCCTTCAGCAGAGAAGGGGAGGGAGGGGCAGAGAGGGAGGGTGGCACAATGAGCAGGAAACACAGAACCCTTTTCTTGTCCCTTGGCCTGCAGAGGTTTCATTTGTGTTTCTAAGGAAATCAGAGCCCATAGAATTCTTCCTCCAAAAATAGAGCTGCAAATACATTATGTGTCTTGGAAATCGAACTTCCTGTTACATAAATGAGGCTTCCCTTTACTGTCTGAAGTTTCCAAATAAAAGTGGAAAATGCAGAGTGCTTGGCCAGTCTGGGTCAGTACCTCACAGAGAGCAGGCACCCAGCTGTCCTGACGCACGTAGGCACAGGCCAGGGTGGCAACCTCAGAAACACGGGCTGACCAGGCGACCTCCCTACTTGGCGTCTTCCCGGCGGGCTCCTGCAAAATCAAGGCCTGGCTGTGGTAAAGAGGCCCCTTCCCATTCCTACTCCCAGCACCCTGTCCCGGGATGGGGCAGCATTCAGGACACCCTGGAAAGTCACCCCTGCCTCCCCAGCCTTGTGCAGAGGATCCCTCACCCCTTCCTGCCCTCACTAATCTTCCAGAATCTCATGCCCTCAGCATTACGTCCTTGGGTCACCCCTCCCATGGGGGCTCATGCTCTTTGTTTGGGTCCTCTGTGGTTCCTGGGATTTCAGAAGTGCTGGTGGGGTGGAAACAGCTGAATGGAGAGGCAGAGGGGTAAATAGAAGGCTGGGGCAGGATGGGAAGGACAAGAAGCCCCAAGTCCCCGTCATGGTGTCTGCATCATTCTCACTGCACTGAAAAGTTGCTGGGCCACCTGCACCTTCTCTGACCTCAGTCTCTTCTTGGAGACCAGGGCCAAAGGCTCAGGTTGGTGGTGTTGAGAGAGGGGCTCCATGGATGGGTCCTCTTGGGAGGAACCTAGAACAGGGGTGTTTCGTGCTAGACTCAGGGGTCCTCAGGAACGTTGTGCAGTATCCCAAGTGCTTAAATTTCCATTTACTTTGATGTTCTCGATCACATTTCCTTCCCACAGCCTTTGTTGAGAACCAGGAAGCAGAGGTTAGCAGCTTCACCTCAGGGACATCGGTGGTTCCTGGAGTGGTCACAGCCAAGGACACTGTTGTCACTCACTACATGGCACTGATCTAGGAGAAGCTCAGGAAGCCAGGACACCCAGGGCTGTTTCACACAAAACATGTAGCATCACGCTCTCCTGAGTCCCCAGCAGGGCGCCTAGCACAGAGAACAGAAGGCAGATTTGTTCTGAAGGAGTTTGGCTGGGTAGGAAACTCTGTGGAGTGGCGTGCAGAGAATGAGTGCTGTTTGGGGGCAGGAATCAGAAGGGCCAAAAACGAAGGCTGAGCAGGGGCAGGAGGTTGGGGGTGGGGAAAGGAAAGTGGAGTCTGTGCCTAGCAGCAGAGGTGGGAAACCTACAGTTCCTTCTCCCGGCTTGTCTCTCCTTCCCTTCCTGCCTGTGAGTCCTCTGGAATCAGCTCTGTGCTGCAAGCTCCCTGCTGAGGAAGAGGATCCACAGTTCCTAGTACACTGTAGCGTCTGTCTCTTACTTCCTCTAGGTCTTTGTGTCTTACTTCATTCCCTTTTCTTATATCACCCTTGCTGCACCGGACCTCTCTCAGTTCGCCCTCCGTGTGCCTGCTCACCTTCACGCTCTGGCCCTGGCCTGTTTCTAATGCCTTCCCCAAACTCTGCACAACCAGCTCCTTCCTTGATCTAATAGGGATACCAGCTGTGGTGGATTGATTACTGGTGCGCAACTTGTAATGAACCGAATGAGAATGGTGCTAAGCGTGGATGGCCCACGTGAGGATTGCTGCCAACATAAAAAGGAGACGTGGAGATGAAGAGGTAGTGTGCTCGGTTCTCCATGGTGGTGTTGGTTCTTCTGTTGCTGTTGGTTCTCCTGGAGGAGCTTGTCGAGCCTATTTCCTGGTATGAACTTGGCTGTTCTCGCTGTCAGAGGAGCTCCAGACCTCATTGTCTCTGAAAACGACTGCGGTTCACTTCGGGGGAGCTCTGGTCCTTACTTTGAGCATCGCTTCCTGGCTCCAGAAGGGAAGATCTGTGCTGCTTAAGCTCCAGGAGGAGCTTGTCACGCTGGCTTCCTGATATGAACTCAGCTGTCCTCACTGTCACTGAGGGTGGCTGTGGTACTTTTTTGGGGAAACTCTGGTCCTTACTTTAAGCATTGATTCCTGGCTCCCAAGCAGATCCCTCAGCCTGCTGGCACAGATCCTTCACCCCACTGGCAGACTTTCTGGCTTCCGCGCCTGACTTTTGGGCATTCCCAGCACAGAAGCGTGGAACAGACTTGCATGCGGGCACTAGGCCTCCAGCTGGACTTGTAGGCAGCATTGTCATGGGCTCCAGGCCTTCAGCTGGACTCATGCAGGATGTTGTCCTGGGAGCCAAGCCCTCAGCTGGATTCTTTGGATCTTAGTGTGTGAACAGATTTCCTGCCCTCCTTCTTTTGTACTTGACCTCTTGGGTGACCATTATAAAATAACACTATAAATTATGTGTCCTGTATTAAATTGTTTTCGTTGCAAACCCTGACTACAACACCAACCCAAAATCTAGAAATCTAGAATGGTCATTGCCCAAATGATCTCTCAACACAACACACTAAAATGGTATAGTCCCCTCACTGCTCGCCACCTCCTGACATGGTACCCAGGGACCTTCAACTCTGTATCCTTGAAGTTTAGCACACTGCTCTGCACGTACTTGGCTCTGTAATATCCTGCAGTGTGTATCACTGTTGTCATTGTCACAAGCAGCAGCAGCCCATTAAATAAATGAGGACTAAGAAGCACAGAGAGCTTTGGTAACTTTCCCTGAAGTCACAGGGCTAGTATCTGTCAGCACCAGAACTAACTGACCAACTGATCCCAGCATCCAAAGTTGTTTTTTTTTTTTTTATTTTGGGGAGGGGCAGGGTTAGTGGCAACTGAAGCCAAGGTCTTCGCATTTAACTACACCCACGTTTGTTTTTATTTTGAGACAGGAACTCACCAAATTGTTAAAATTGCCCAGGCTGGGCTTGAATTTCTCATCCTGCTGTCTCAGCCTCCCAGAGTGCTGGGATCACAGGCATGAGCCACCCTGCCCAACTCATTTCTATGCACCCGTTGTCCTGTACCATGCTTGGCCACTGACGTGTGTGTTTAAAAGGTTGAAAGGAAGAACGAATGAGTGAGTGTAACATCTTTGGGAAAAAGGAAACTGAGAAGTCATTACAGGTACACCGTTAGACAAAGCATGAGGACACGGATCAGGACCCTTGCCCCTACCTTCCATGATGGACCCACCCTGCCCTTCCTCCCGACTCCCCCAAGGCTGAAGGGCCCTGGTCAGTACAGTGGGAACATCGTCCTGCCACATACTCCTTAGGTGTACTTTGAGGTAGTTTCTTAATCTGTCTAAGCCTCATTGTCCTCTTATGTAAACTGTGAAAAAGAATTTGTAAAAGGTGACACAGATTGTGTGACTCAGTGGCAGAAATAATTTAAGGGCGTGGCGGGTGGCTGTACACATCATATGTTATATTTTTGATTATTGTGCTGTCCAGTCTGAGTCTCTGAGCCCTGACTCTTGAAAACACATTTCCTGGGGCTCCTAGTAGGGTTCACCCAATAGGAGGCCATGGGGGGAGATAAGAAGCAGAAGGAAAGCAGGGGTTCCAGGGATTTTCCCCCCTTCCTGGGCTCCGGACACCTCTGTAGTGGCTGCGTCTCCTCCTGGTCTCAGCCTTTTAGGCAGCTCTTGCCAGGACCCTGCCTGCCTGGCACTCACAGCCCAGGGACCCAGGAGACCTGTCCTCTAAGGAAGGAAAGGAAGCGTAACTTTTAGTTTTCCTCAGTCCCCTGCATAGGGCTTCCAGAATTAGCAAGTAAAAACACAGAAAGTCCGATTACATTGGCATTTCAGATAAATAGTGAATTGTTTCTATAAAAGAAATACTCTCCAATAGTGCACATTGCACTGACAAAAGAAATCATTGTTTGTCTTGAAGGCAGATTGTACAGGCACAGTGCGTGTTACCTGGCAGTCTGTGGGGACTTCTCAGCTCCCCAGGGCCATGCTATGAGTCTCTGCATTTGGTTTTCTCTGCTGAGCTTCTCGGCAGGAGCCCTCCCACTGCTGGGTCCCACCTGGTAGAGCTGCCAGGTTCCCCAGGAGCCAACAGCACTGTTTCTGGAGTCTTGATGTTGGTGCCTTGCCCCAGGCTTCTCCGTACCTTTCCACTCCCCAGGAGTTCAGCGAAGAAGAACAGGATCTGAAAACTAGCATTAACTGAGCAACTGTTTGTGCCAAGGACTCGGAGTCTTGGCAGAGAGAAAACTGCTATTTTAATCGCTGGCATCAGAGCACTTCTGAGAGAAGGGTTCTGTTTAGGAAAAAATCTCCCTATGCCATGCGGGGCAGGATGTGAGAAGAGAGGGCGGGGACAAAGAAAACAGAAGAAGCAACCTGGCTGCACAGCTCTGCTTAAAGAGCTGAGGGGCCATGCTGGTCCTCAGCTGCTGCGTTACTGTGCAGTGAAACACCAAAAACCTAAGGACTTGGAACAGCAACCTACTATGCACACAAAGCCTCTGAGACAGGAGGTGGGCACGGCATGGCACAGCAGGGCGCTTACCTCAGCCCCACTGTCTCTGGAGATTTAAACTGGAGACTCGACTAAGTGGGCGACTGGATAGCAAGCAGCTGCACCTGTCCAGTCCGCCTTCCCTCCTCACTGTTACAGGTGCAGCCAGCGGCCAGCATGGCTGGCCAGCATGGTTTCCTCATAATACTGTGACCTTGGCAGAACTGGACTTTGGTATGTCAACTCACATCTCCAAAAGTGAGTCAGTTTTGTGCTGCTATCACAGAATGCCAGAGGCTGGATAATTTATAAAACTAGAAAATGTTACCGTTTACATTTCTGCAGACTAGGAAGCCCAGTGTCAAGGGGTTGAATCTGGTGAGGATTTTCATGTGGCTTTTGAGAGTTAGGAACCCCTAAGGCCCTAAGGCTGGAGCATTAAAATAAACCCCTTGGCTCAGTATTATCACCTGTATACCATCAAATGTTGCTTCTCTACCTTTGTGCTCTTTTTAACAGACCCATCACAAGCATCTCAAAAAACCATACAAGCAGAATGTTTGCACAAAATGAAGGAATTACTGTCAAGAAAAACCTCTAGCTTCACTTGCTTTTGTCAGACTTAAATATGCAATGGAATACTGTTCAGCCATGAAGAAGAATAAGCCTGCGTTACTAGTAGAAAAGTGGGTGCATCTTGAGATCATAATACTAAGTGAAATAAACCAGACACAGAGGGTTAAATATCACATGGCTTCTCTTCTGTGAGAAACATAAAGTATAAATAATTTAAAGAGCAAAGTAAAAGACACATAAAAGGAAACAGAGAAGTAGACTTAGAGGAGATGCTACAGGCACTTGATGGTGGGAGGAGATGGGAGGGTGAGGAGACAGAGAAGTAAAACGAACTAAGATGGAGTTCCTCAGGAAGAACCTACTCATTTTGTATGAAAAACATATACTAATGGAAGGTATTTTTTTAAAGATCACTAATTTTGGAGGTCACCCAGCTGAATAATGTGTTATTAGTTTCCCACTAGCTTTGCAGTAGGGAGCACCTCTGACATGTAGGTTATGCCAACGGTCACACAGGTTACTTCCTGGGGTCTGAGAGCCACCTTTGCTAAAATCCTTCACTTGGGCTGCAGATGTCTGAGAGGTGACTGGAATGGGTTAAAAACACATGGCGCCTCTATTTTCTGTTCCAGTCCCTGTTGCTACCCTAAGCTTTGCACCAAGGTTTTCTGCTCTCTGGGTTGATCGCCTGTGGAAGCTGGTATGTGTTTTCCTTTGCTATGTGTGTCCCCTCTTTTCTGCTCCCATCCTGTGCTCCTTCAACAGCCACAGTGACCCAAGCCTCTGTGGTCCTTTGACCCTTTTACAGGACCCCACTCCAGCCGGCTAAGATGCTTTGCTCAGGATAGGGGCACCAGCTGCATGAAAAGTCCACAACCACTAGAACAACTCAGTCAGGACCATCGTGTCTGGGTCTCAACATCGCTTGGAACTGCATTCCTCAGCGATGGAAGTTACCTACCGGAGTGCAGCCCATCCCAGCAAATCAATAAGCATTTGCCCCTCCTTTTGTTAGTGGAAGCATTTGCCCTCACTCTGCCCCCTTTTATGGTTGATGCTACCTTCCTTCACCTGACTCACACCCCTCTCCCTTAGTCCTGCCTGTGGATATACACGTGGTACTTGCTAAGTCTTGTTTCTGTCATCTCTTGTTTCTGTCAGTATCAGCTTCACCCCATGGGGGAAATGAAGGACAAGAAAGGCAGGGAAGAGAGGAGGAAGAAAGAGGAGGAGAAGGAGGAGGAGGGGAGTGGTGGGAGGTGGCCAGACCTATTATTTTATCAGGATCCCACTCCAGAGACATGGCCATGGTATTAATCCACTCAGGATAGTTACCCTCTCACCTGTTAGAGATCTCGCCTCTCAATAGTGCTGTGTTAAGACTAAATCTCTTAGGAGATATCTCTGAGTCATAGCAGACAGCAAGCATGGAGCAGTGCTACTCCCATGCTCTAGGCGGTAACAGGCCTGCCCAGAGTCATGGAAAAGGGCACAGACGCAGCCTGTTGTGACGAAGGTGTCAAAGTCTCATGAAGAGTGTGTGTGAAGCCCAGTGCTGTGGTGCATACCCACAATCCTTAATCCCCACACTCTGGGAAGCTAAGGCAGGAGGATTGTCCAGCCTGAGCAATTTAGTGACTTACTGAGATATCTCAAAATTTTAAAAAAAGTCAAAAACACAGGGAAGAAGGCTGGGAATGTAGCTCAGCGTGAAGGGCCTGGGTTCCACCCCCACTACCAGAAAAGAGTGCAAGACAGGAGATGAGGCTGCACCCGTCTTTAGGAGGAATGCACAAAGTGCCTCAAGAAGGTAGCATAGAGGAGGAGAAAACTGACCTGCTATTAGAATGAAATTTGAGGGCAGTCCAGTAAAACTACTCAGGCAGGAGTGACCACAGAAGTTTTGCAATAGGGTTGTTCACTTTGGCTGTTGCAAGCATTGTGGGGTGAGTGCTTTCTCTGCTTTCCACTGACTTCAGTCAGGCACCTTGCATACCAACCAGCCTGGGACTCTCTCTCTCTCTCTCTGTCCCTCTCTGTCCCTGTCTGTCTCTGAAAGTGATGGTTGCATGTGGGACTTAGTGTAATGCAAATACACATGGAATGACAATACTAAATTTAATAGATCCAGCAGAAAGGAAAGCAAAAGGCCAGAACTCTGCACCCTTGAGCCCAAATCCCTAGGAACATCAAGGCACTTGGGTGGACATCCATAGAGCTTAGAATGGGGAATTGGACTAGTTTTCTTTGTTCATTGATTCAGGCTTTAGGTGAGCACCCACAATGAACACAGTGACTGTGCTAGCTGCTGAGGTGACCCTAGGGCCCTGGATACTCAGGGTGGGCCTTGATTTGGAGGTACAAGCTTACCATCTGGTGACCTGTCTATCACTGAGGAACTCCTGGTCATTACTGGATCCTAGAAGTGAGCCGTGTCATCCCACCTGCACTGTGGCACACAGTGTAGTCCTGGGCTGCGACCTACTTCACACAGGGGCTGGGAGGTGGGTGTAGCTGGATGTCTGGGAGGACCATGACAAATGCAGGCAGGGCATAAGCAGGGAAGCAAGTCCCACTCACTGGCTAAGCCAAGTGTGAAGGAGGAGAGGGGCTTGGGCTTAAGCACTGAAGAATAACAAGGAACCCAACTACCTCAATTGCTAGGGAAGTGTCCTGGATGGAACAAAAAGCAACGACAAAGCCCAGAAGAGAGAATTTGTTGGGTATGTTTGAGTGACACGAAGCAGGCCAAGGTGGCTGGTGGCTGATGAGCTGAGACAAGACAGTCTGGAATAAGGGTAGAGGAGGAAGCAGGGGTGGAGTCACACAGAAAGGTGCTACTAGAAGCTGCTAGAGAGCTTACAGCAAGTGAATGGAAAGTTTCAAAGATCTTGCTCTGATTCCAACAGGGCAAGTGGGCTTCACTGGTTCCTGGGTCACCATTTTAACCATCTCTACAACAGGCTTGGATGATATTGGGCTCCTTGGTGTCCACGGAGAAATGGAGTGGGGGAGGTTAGAAAATGGCCTTAATTTGCCCAAGGTTACTCATGACCTTGATATGTGTAATGGTTGATACACTGTGTCAACTTGAGAAGTTTAGAAGTTTAATTTAGAGACTCAGCAGGGAGCCAGGATCCTTACTTTGCAAATATCCTCATCCTGTGCAAGAAGAGCACAAGGAGATTTTGGGAGTGCTACACTGGCCAGGGAGTTGGAGGGTGTACAATATGAAGGAAGAGAAGAGACTTGTTCCTTCTGTTTTTGCTCTGGCTGCTGCCTTGAAGCATTGCCCCAGTGCCATGCCACCCTGCACTGGAGCCAGATGATTATGGACTGAAACTTCCAAGTACTTTAAGCTAAATAAACCTTCCTTCCTTCATTTTGGGCTCCTGCTATTTTGTCTCAGCAATGAGAAAAAAGTAACTGAGACAGAATTTGGTGGCAGAGGAGTGGAGTTGCTGCTGTGACTATGCCTGACTGTGTGGTTCAGGAGCCTTTGGGAATGGCTTGTGGGAAGAGTTTGAAAAATTTGGAGCTTACCTGAAAGAATAACCCTGGAACAGTTTCAGTTGTTCTGTATGGGAGATTACGCTCAGAGCTCAGAAGACAAGAAAGCTGATAGAAATCTTGCCAATGAAGACCAGGCTTGGGAGGTTTCTGCTGGGAAGAAGGAATGCACTGGTTGTTGGACTCCAGATGATGTGTGTTATGGCTTGGCAGAAAGTTTGTCTGCATTTTGTTCATGTCCAGAGACTTTGCCTAAGGTTAGGACTAGGGGAAGAGGACTGATTAATGCAGCAGAAGAAAGTTGAAGGCAGTTGAATGTTGAGGTGGTGGCATGGGCATTGTTGGGGGCTTTTAGCCAGATCTATGTTGCAAATCAAGAGCAAAGAGCCAGGCAGGATGATTTAAAAAGTTATGAGTTTGGCCAGAAAGCTGTGGACTGTAAAGGTAGAGCTGAGATCTCAATTGCTGAGAAAGAACAAAAAAATAGAAAAGATGGCCTGAGAGATCACAGGAAGCAATAAGTCTCCACCCCTTGCAGTCTCAAAACTGCAAAAGTGAAAGACGTTGCTTGAAGGCAAAAGCTGCAGAGAACCATGGCCCAGAATGGTGGTGAAGGCCATGTGAGGCTCCAGAGTGGTGGCGACATAGAAAATGTGTGCCTCAGAACTGGACTCAGAGTGCCCAGCAATCCAGGCACTGGACCCCTACAGCCAAAAGAGAGGAGAGCCTAGCTACTGCTCCAGCTGGCAGTGGACCTCAGCATCGTCCATGTGATGCTGGTTTTAGAGGCATACAGAATGCAAGAGTTCTGAGGTTGAATAGGCTTCTGCCCTGATTTCAGAAGGCCTGGGAGGCCAGGCAATCTGTCCCTGAGAGGGCAGTGTATGAAGCTGTGAGTGTGAAGACAAAGGTGCAGTGAAAACCCAAGACATTTGGAAAATCTAGGAACATGAATCATCTAAGGAAACCTGCAAGGAGAAAGCCAGCCCTAGATAAAAGCTGTGGGATCAGTAACCACCAAAAGTCCTGTAGGGGTGGAGTCACACAGCCCTTTGGAACTCACAATTTGCCACACATTGTCTCAAATGGTGCACATGGAACTACAGGACTTAATATTTGCCCTGCTGGATTTTGGGTTTGCTTTTGTCCCAATCCTTTGCATCCCCCTGTTTGGAGCTTTTGGAATGAAAATGTTTATCTGGTGCCATTGCATGTTGGAAGTGTTTAACTTTGTTTTTATTTGTACAGGGGCTTGCAGCTAAGAGTTTGCCTTACATTTTGGAGGAGACTTGGGACTTAAACTTTTCAGCAGTGCTGAAACTGTTAGGACTTTGGCAACTCTTGCAGGTGGACTGAATGCCTTTTGTAGAAAAGAATGCACATGAATCTTTCTGGGCCAAGGGCAAAATGTTAAGTTTCTAATGTAATATAATGTTGATAGACTTAATGCTGGTTCTTCAGGATTGTTAAACATGTGTTATAATGTTCAAGTTGTGAAATGATAAGAAATAGCATGTCTTGGTACCTGTAGGCTGATTTAAAGAAATATGTCTGGTTGCCAAGTTGACAAGGGGTGGATTTTTATGATTGATACCTTGTGTCAACTCAAGAAGTTTAGAAGTTTAACTGAGAGATTCAGAAGGGATCCAGGATGCTTATTTTGCAAATATCCTCAGCCCATGCAAGAGGAGGGCATGGAGATTCTGTGAGTGCTACACTGGCCAGAATAGGGGGTATACAATATACGAGAGCAGGCAAGGCTTGTTTCCCCTTTTTTGCTCTGGCTGCTGCCTTAAAGTTTGGCCCCAGTGCCATGCCACCCTGCCTTGGAGTCAGCTGAGTACGGACTGAAACCTCCACAAACAGTGAGCTAAAAAAAAATACCCTTTCTTTCCTTCATTTTGGGGGTCAGGTATCTTGTCTCAGCAACAAGAATAAAGTAACTAAGACAATAAGACAACTAAGACAATTCAAGTCAGGAGAGAAGCCATGGTACAGAAGAGAAGCCACAGCTCCGTCAGGACCCCAAGGAGGGGAGGACTCTGGGGTCCTCCTGAGGAGTGGGAGGAAAGCGGTCAGCAAGTGTCTTCCTCCTCAGAGGGCTGCAGGTGTCCTTCTTACCTGAGGAAAGGGTCTCAGTGACTGCTCTACCTAGCAAGAAGCTGTCCAAGGGAGGAGAATCTGGGACACTTGTGTCTTTGGGTCACTGGGATGTAGGTGACTGTTAAGATAAATGCTACGTCAGTTGGTCATGGCAGAGTTTCAGTGCACTCTGGTGTGCAGAATAGTCATCCCCCAAAATGTCTATCTCTTAACCCCCAGACCCGGATCCCAGTCACCAGCAAGGGCACTTTGCAGATGTTGTTAAATTAAGAATCTTGAGATTATCCTAGATTATCAAAGTAGGTCCAGGAGTCCTTGTACAAAGGATGCAGGAGGGACACAGCTAGAACAGGGGATGTGACGCAGTAAGCAGAGGTAGGAGGGACAAGAGGCCCTGAGCCAAGAAACAGTAGCGACCTCCCAAAGCAAGAAAGCAAGGAAATGGATTTTCCTTGAACCCACAGACTGAATGCAGACCTACTTTGGCTCTGGTTCACAGAGCCTCATTTCCAACTTCTGACCTCTAGAACTTAAGATAATAAATTGATGGTTTAAGCTGCTTAGTGAATGGCAATTTGTCACAGCAGCTACAAGAATCTGACCCAACCATCAACCAAGACAGTGACAGAGACTGGAAGATTTCAGAACTACCCTGCAGTGGTTCTTGTTTGCTTCCCTAGGTGGTCATTCTGGTTCCCCTTTTTCTATTTTTCCATAAAGGTTATTCATGATCACTTTGAATCCAAGAAGGCTTTGGGCTTTTCTTGGAGGAATCCCCAAAAATGTTTGCCAGTGTCCCTGTCTCCAATCCAGCTCAAGATCTATAGTCAGGGTGGCAGCTGATGGCCTGGGTCTGACAGAAGAGAAGATGGCCAAGCCCTCAGCCTGTCCAGAGGAGGACAGGAGCAAAGTCCATGTCCCCTAGTGAGTCTCACGGTCAGGCCATGAAAGGAACAGCTACCCTAGACAACACCTGGTCACAGGGCCTTTAAGAGGCTCCAGAAGTTGGTGACAAAGGCCAGAACCCTTTCAGATTCCTGATGCACAGAGTCCTGGAAGCAAGATCGCACGCTGAGCCCGGCCACTCCTCCGAATCACTGAGCAGCTGGCAGGCTGGAAGGCAGGGTGGGTTAATCAGTAAGGTGCTTGTTTGCTTTGGCCTTTTGGTGACCTGCCACCTCTTGGCCTACTTATGAGGGTTTGAGATATCAGCATTTAATAAAATGTAATGAGTTACCAGGGTTCTGAGCCTTCCACACCCACCTTTTATAAACAGGGCTGGTTGGCCCCAATCTCCCCAGGGGACTTTGTGCTGGGGACAAATCCAATGTGGCTGAGAACATGTGGTCTCCCAGAGAGAGACCTGGATTGGGTCCAAGCTCTGCCATTCTTGCCAACTGTGGGACCAGAATCACGCAGCCTCTTAGGAGCTCCATTCTGTGTGAGGGGACTTGCTGTGTGTCCTAGCCACAAATGCCGTATGCTCTGATAGGGCTCTAAGATGCTATGAAAGGAAAGTAGGTGAGAGAATTTGGGCTGCATGATAACTAGCTCTCAAAATGAAAATCCTTCCCCCAAGCCCATGGGCACTGAGGCAGATGGTGTGAGTTTCCTCCTAAGGGTTCCCAATGACTCAGGTCTCTAAGAGAGGAGTATGAGGAGGGCCAAATCCAAGGTGGCGAGGTGTCCCAGTGGCATCAGGTTGGGGCTTACGTCCTCAGCATGCAGTACAATGCCTGGAGCTCAGGTGTGGACGTCCAGCCATGTCCTTCAGCAAGTGACTCTGTCTCAGAACCTGAATTTCCCACTTCTGAAAGGAGCATAGCCAGGCACAAGGCCAAGGTGGCAAAGAGGACTTGGGAAGCTGATTGTGGAAAACATGTCCCATGTTGCTGGCACCTAGGAGCATGTGAGTCAGGCAGGCTGTCTGTTCTCCTTTCCATGTCTACTGTCTTCATCCAAGATTTTGTTTGTTATGAAAGCTATTTACTTATTCAGTCAACCCATGTATTAGGTGAATACCAATAGGACTGAGGGTAATGTAGAAAAAGAAGGGGTTTCTTTCTTTCTTTTTTTAAAAAGTTGTCTCTGTGGCCATAGAGCTTCCAGTCTAGAGTGGGACAGATGGACATTGATAATTATATGCATCAATCTTGATTTCCTCTATTAAATGTGAGCTTTACGCACACCAGCCCCAACCTTGTGCTGGTGGAGCAAATTGGTGTGTAAAACGCCTACAAATCTCAGAACTCACTGGTAACACACAGTACAGTGTGTGTGGTACTAGGGATTGAAACCAGGGACTTCTCACTGAGCTATATTCCCAGCCCCCTTTTTTATTTTGAGACAGTGCCTCTTTAAGTTTCAAAGTTTCCCAGGCTGGACGTCAACTTGTGATCCTCCTGCTTTAGCCTCTTCATGCAGAAATCTTGCCAAACAGTGAAACTTGGTACCCTGTGATGGGCTTGAAGGAACGTATTTCACTGGTAAAGGCTACACATGAAGACTTTGCTCCTTCCTTTCTGTCTGGCCCCACACAGTAGGAACTCAGTACAATCTCAGCTGATGGGTGCATCCATGATCCACAATGAGAGAGACACTTTGTGACCCCATTTTTCAGATGAGGAAACAGAGCAACAGTCATTGCACCACTATTATTCAGTACACAGCATGGAAACCGTAAGGCCAAAATTCAGACCCAGGTTTCTGGCTCCCAAACTGGGCTGTGGAGCCTGCACAATCTAATGTGCTGGAGCTAAGAGGTTCACACAGCAGCAAGGAGATGCTGTGGGGCAGGAGCCAGAGCCCAGCCCTACACGGGGAAGCTGGGGCAGGAGGGCCCTATATGTTTGTGACCACAGCCTGTGAGCATGGTTCTGAACTCCCAAAGTCAAGGCTAGGCCAGAGAAGTGGAACCAAGGATTCTTCTGCTTAAGGTTGGTAGTAATTCTAAAACCATGAAGACTTGAGCAGCCTGGGGGCCTTCCGGGAAGGAGAGCAGAGCCAGCACTGAGCTGGGGTCAGGCCTCTGAGCCAGGCACAGATTGTTTAAATGCAGCTGCTGGCAGAGCGGGGCAGGCAGAGCTATTTCCTCTCATATGCAGTGGGTGTGGGAGGGTCCTGGGCCTGGGCCTGTCCAGGCCTCCACTGGCACAGGGGTCTGCGAGAGCCTTGGGAGACTCACGGTTGGGCTTCGGCTTGCTGACTCCTGACTGGGGTCTAGTGGGTGTGAGGAAGGTCTGACATGTTAGGCTTTGATGTGAGTTAAGTAACCCCGGTGCTTACGCTGACTCAAAAGTTTTGAGACCCCTGCAGCAGTGGCTGACTGGGGCATGTCGAGCTTCCCTGTGCCCTTCTAGTGGCCTCCTTCGGCTGTCTCTCTGGGCCACCTGGCAGAACTCCTTGTGTGCCAGACACCTCCATCGGAGTAGGAAGGGCTCTCTGAGTTGTGGCCTCCAGTGGTGGACATTACTAGGCTTCCACGGACCAACAGGATAACTTGTGAGGGAAAACAAGATGGCTTCCAGCATCCTCAGGACACCTGGAGAAAATTCTACTTCTCGGGCCAAGTAACTAGTGCCAAGTCTAGGGGTGACAGAGGTGATGCAGGAACTTCTGAAGCAAATGGAAGACTTCTCACACATGAACGTGACACCCACAGAAGTATAAGCCCACCCCCGCAAGGCAGCCCACGGGGTGTGAAGAGAAGCCCATGCCTGCTGCAGCAGAGCTGGATCCAGTAGCCCTGGTGCCGTTTGCAAGACACCCCGGCTCAGTCCCCGGCTGGGTCGGTCCTGAGCTCTGTCACAGTTTTCTCCACATTCACAAACTGCGTCTGCTACCCAAAAGTGTATCTTCTGGATATTTTTCATTAAGAAAGGAGAATTTATTATAAAGTAGCATGGGGCCGGGTATTTAACTCAGTGGCTTTAGTGCTGCCTGGCAAGTGAGAGGTCATGAGTTCGATCCCTGGTACCAAAAACAGAAACAAAAACAAAACAAAACAAACTTAATATGTTATTTTAGACAACATAGAAAATGATGAGATTGAAAATGAAAATTTATAAACTACTCATGCATGCTTAGCACTCTGGAATATTTTAAATGTGTGCATGTGTGTGTGGGGGGTGTGTGTCTGTATTTATTGAATCACACAATATATGCATGTTGGCATCTTATTTCTCGTGGACCTTTACCAGAATAAAATTGTGTTTTTAAAGACTTCTAGAACCTTCATTTCATAGGCAATTCACCATGCTGTCACACAGACCCTCACAATACATTTATCTGGTTCCCAAATATTTGCTCCCTAATATTTGACACTTATGGTCTTCTTAATTTTTATTCTTACAAATAATTTTGTGATAAGAATTTTTTAGCATAAATCATTGTGTAAGTATCTGATTTGCTTTTGTTTTTCTTTTCTTTGTATATTTCCTTGAAGTAGAGTCAGAGGAGAGAAGGTTAGTCAGTTTTTAAATAATGCACAAGGCCAAATCCATTTGTAGAAAATGTGGCCAGGCACCTTTGCAAGCAATGAGTGTTGGCCATTTTTTTTTTTTTAACTTAGAGAAGTGGATGATGGGTGACCAGCGTGCTGCTTCTTGCTTGCTCCTGGGGGAACTGCTGTTTCATTTACTCATGTTCTGTTCACAGGTCCTCCTGCTGTCCTTTGTGCTGTGGGTGCACCCCTCAGAGCTGAGCTGGAGAGGGCTTGGAGGGTCGTGCCTGGGGCCTTCCAGCCCCTGTGCCCAGCTGCACCTTATTGCTTGCCTTTCTGCAGACAGCAGGGTTTGCCTGGCACAGTGAGCTGGTAGATTCCAGGAGAATCTGGCAAAGCAAAGGAGATTTCTGGGAAAAGCCCAGGCCATCCAGTGACACCTGAGGCTAACTTGGTCCCTTGCGGGTAACAGTGCTGCTTTCTCTCCTCAGTGGAGACCCAGGCCTGGGGGAGTAAGAGGCCTGGCAGGGCTATACACTGACAGGCCCCAAAGCCACCTCCCAGATCCCTGGCTCTCTGGATGGCTGAGCTTCCACAACTCTGGGCTGTCTTCCCTGCTACTGATGGGAGAAGGTGAGAGGAGAGAAATCCCTGCCTCTGGGAGAATCTGGATCAAGAAAAGAACCAGGCATTTTAGATTCTGCCTCAGAGTCAATCACTAGGTCTGGGCCAGAGAGATCTCTAGCCAGTTTATTGAGAGCAGCTGAGACAGGTTCTCCTCTCCTGCCTGCCATCTAATACCCACACAATGGCTAATTCACTCCTTCCAGTGCTAAATAATCAGCAAAGGCCACATGCTGAGCACAACATAGGCACAAGGGAACCTTCAGGGAGTGTGTCTGGCACCATCGCTATTTGCTTCTAATGGCTGCTGGAACAAATAGCCACAGGTTTAGCTCCCCACCCAACAAAATGCTGTGCATTAGAAGTTCTAAATGGGGCCTGGCATGGTGTTATATACCTGTAATCCCAGAGCTCAGGAGGCTGAGGCAGGAGAATTGCCAGGAGTTTGAAGTCTGGGCTACATAGTGAGATCCTGTCTCAGAGAGAGAGAGAGAGTTCCAAATGGGGCTGATCAAGGATTTTACTAATAAAATGTTTAGGGACAGGGCTACAGCTCAGCAGCACAGCACCTACTTGGCGAGTGCAAGGTCCTGAGTTTGATTCCCTGAACCAGAAAAAAAAAATCAATTCTAATAAAGTGTTTGATGACTTTAAAGAACAAACAAGTAATAAAATAATTGAGTTAAGCTAAACAATAGAAGCTATAAATGACTAGTTTGGTAAAGAATTAGAAATTATAAAAAGGAAACAAACAGAAATACAAGATAAAAAGTTCAAAAGAAAGCACTGGTAGCTGATGTGACCAACAGAAGACAAAGTGTCAGAAATTAAAGACAAAATGAATGTTGTAGCTCATAACCTCCATGATATCCTAAAAATTACAGGACACCATGCTAGCTGGATCCAACAGTTGACAAATAACTAAAAAAAAAAAAAAAAAAAAAAAAAAAAAAAAAAAAAAAAAAAAAAAAAAAAAAAAA